>OZ038479.1:75680954-75690954 GCA_964036315.1 Acanthosepion esculentum | reverse complement strand
AGGAGAAAGGATTCATCATTCACCATTGCTTCTGGTCTCTGGTGGCAGAAAATACTGCTTTAAGAAGGAGGAGGACAATGACATATTTCTGCAAATTGCCAACAAGAGTCTCAATGATAACTACAAATTTATTTTTTAATATATCACAGTATAGCTCACTCATGATAATGCCAATGAAAATGAACACTTTGCATTTTAAAAAAAAATAAATAAATAAAATGGATTCAATAACTAATATAAAAATGTGCTTTATTAAAAAAATTTTGACATTTTTTTTTTTCTTTTTTGGTTAAAGGTTTATAAATACAATAGATGAATATTGATAATAAAACTTTCAAAACTTTCAAAAACATTTTTATGGAGCTTGCCCTCAATAAAATTGGAAATGACAAGATAGTGTAATGGATGTCAAGCCAAAATTAAAATCAGTTAATGAAGCCTGATTTTTCAGCTCCCTTTATCTTGGGAAGGACATGAATCCACCAATCCCAGAACTATGTCCTGTTATCATTTCTTAAAAAAAGGTCTTATCACTGATATGATAATGGTAATATTAGCTGTTCCTCTGCAAGGAAACATTTCACATTCATTGAGCGAGCAGTACTGTTTTCAGTTGAAATTTACAAAATCCCACTCTTAAAACAAAACAAGTTTCTCAAGTCAAGTAACTTTTATTGCTCTTTCCAGTATTGATGGGTGTTTCCTTCCAAACCTTCTATTTGAAGTGGTGTGGAATGTTAACATCTTGATTATATCATTATTTTCTCTTTCAGTTACAGGTGATATCCATTTTAATTGTTGCTACTGTTAGTAGTACTCAAGTGACGTGGCTTCTTTTATTTCTGTAGTTCTTTGCTTGTGATTCTGTAGTGCCAGTCCACAATGTTCAAAAACCCTCAGTGCTTTACTCACTCAAAAGCCTTTTTTCACTATTGATCTTAGGAAGCCGTTGTACACACCCGACAATTTAGATATTTCTTAACAGGTTTGGTGCCATGCATGACATTCATATGAAAGTTTTGATCTGACAAGGCTATTTAAGAACATGACTCAAATTTTTAGGTTGATGTTTTGTTTTTCTAACAGTTTGTGGTGTTGGGTGAAACTACCTCTGGTGCAGCTTATTCTAGATTCATTTTTTTCTCCTATACTTAATTTGTTGTAGCTGATCCATGCACCAAGGTATCTGAAGTGTTTAGTATTTTCTGATTTATATGATGACTTCAGGGTATATACCATCACTGCTTTCATCCCAATTTCAGATCATAGTATCTGTTTTGGAAAAGTTTATCTTTAGTCCTATTTCCTGGAATGCTTGACAGAGGATACTTATTTTCTTTTCAAGCTCCTTCTTATCCCAGCTACGAATACTTATGTTACCAGCATAGACCACCACAGTACATTGGCCTTGGGAGGGAAATCAGGATCATTGTCTTCTATTGGTAGACTTGTTTGTGATGCAGTATAGAATGTTTGAATGGTCAGTGCCCATCACATCACATCTGTGTTTGTAAATGTACAGGATATAGTCTAGGAAGAGATTAAATTTCATCCTTGTCATACTCCTGATGTGGACTGAAATGTTTCCATATTGGTGTGCTCGCAAGACAAGTAAAATTCTGTAGATCAATACAGTTCCGCTGTTAGATGGATGCATTCAGGAGATTTGAAGCTTGGGAGCCATTTTCTAATGAATGAAAGAGGAAATCTCTATTGATTTGGGCATCTGCTGCTGTGAGGTTGACAAAGTAGATATACAGTTTCCTATTAGAGGGGTAAGCAATTTCTTGGAGTTGTTTGATAACATATATACCATCATTGCATCCTTTTCCAGAACAAAAACCAAACTGGGACAAGAAGAGTTAACTTTCATAAAAATGATGAAAGCCTAGTTAATATAATTTTCATTAATACTTTCACCATGATGGATCCAATTGAGATACCTCTGTATATGTGAGGGTCTTCAGGGCTATCTTTCTGTCTTCATAATGCATTAATGTGTGATAGACTCCACTTTTTGAGGATGCATTTCCAATTCCAGACTCTTCTTTCATACTGAATTCAGGAAGAAAGTAAGCTACTTTCAAAAGTTAGCTTCAATTTTGAGTGATGCTTTATTATTCCTTAGTTATTTAATAACTTTTTTGATTTCCTCATCAGTAGATTCATTATTGTTTATGTTTCGGGATGGGCTTTGTAATAGTTGAATGAATATTGGTATATCTTTTATTTCCGCGAGCATCTTAAGTTTAGTTTGGTCATGGTGGAAATGTGGCTCAAAATGTTTTTCAAGACCAGGACATTTTTTCTGTGATTGTATGATATCATAGTTTTTGGTGTTTCTCTACATGTTAACACATTGTCTATGCTGTTTGGTTTCATTAATTTTGTTTCCAATTTTCCACTGGTTTCTCAAAGAATAGTTTTTTGTTTTTTTTTAATTCTTTGTTGTTTGGTATAAACCCTTCCATTTTTTCCTCTTCTGTTTAATTATTTCTTGTATCAGTTTGTTCAACTCTAGATTGTCATTCCATGGGAGTATATTTTTCCTTATAGGTTTCTTAGGATGGTCTTGTGTGCTTCAGCTGATGACCATATGATAACATTATGAGATTCTTCTATGTTTTTATCTAGATTTACTGCTACCACCCTACTTTAGAATGGGGCCAAACATTTTTCTGTCAAAGATTTACATGTGTTCATGTACAGTGCTGTTCGATAAAAGTGACTCACCTGATTTTTTTTTTACTAAAAATATTTTTTGTCTATTGTTTTTGGGGTTAAAATAATTTTTAATCTTACTAATATAAAGACCCCTTCCCAACCACCTAGGAAAAAAGTTTATTCATCCTAAGGTATTCTATTGATAATTATAAATTTGGATATAAATGAGATTCAGGAAGAAACTCTGTGCAAAAAAGTTTTGAGGTGAGAGAATAACAACTTTGGGAAAAGTAAGAAAGGAATGATAAAAAAAAAAATTTAAAAACATTGAAAAGATAAAAATAACTAATTTTTTTAAAATGCCGCAAAAAAAAAAAATTGGAGAAAAATTAATAATCAATAATATGGATTGACCAGCAAGAAAGTATTGGAAAAAGCTGGTGTTGCAAATATAAACAATTACGAAAAGATGCAGACTATTAAGAACATTGGCTAAAAAACATGAAAGTAATCAAACTACCACATTTAAGTCAATGTCACTAAGATAAACATGCAATTTGGACAAATAAATACATGAAAACTGATTTCTCTACAGTATTTTTTGTGATGAATGTAGAGCAACATTGGATTGAGCTGATGGCTAAACTCGAGATAGGTTTTTATTGAAAAGTCAATGAACACAACTTGTCATGTAATGTATTGTAGTATTGTAGTCAGTAAAATGATAAATACTTTCTACAATGTTGTTTGCTGTTGAGAAGCTTGCTGTAAAGGATAGTTCACAGGATAGTTCTAGGAATTCATTTATTATCTTTTAATTAGGATATATACAGTGCTGTTTGATAAAAGTGACTCACCTGATTTTTTTTTTTACTAAAAATATTTTTTGTCTATTGTTTTTAGGGTTAAAATAATTTTTAATCTTACTAATATAAAGACCCCTTCCTGACCACCTAGGAAAAAAGTTTATTCGCCCTAAGGTATTCTATTGATAATTATAAATTTGGATATAAATGAGATTCAGGAAAAAACTCTGTGCAAAAAAAGTGACTCAGATATCGCATTCTAATGATTAAACTGGTAAATTTAAAGAGCTTTTGACAAAATATTGAAAGCTATTTTACAATACACTCAGAACAATATTCTAGAGAATTCTAGAACAGCTTAAATTAAATCTAGAGTATTCCAGAATATTCCAGAAAGCCTCATACAGTATAAAAACAGCTTGAAATAGCCACTCAAGTCACTAACTAGATGAAAGGGTACAAACACACATCAGAACCACTTAAGGCATCTATTATTGCCATCTCAAAAGCAGGCAAGTCTACGAGAGAAATTGCAGAAATTGCCATAACCTCGCAATCAACTGTCTCTCGAGTGCTTAGGGCACATAATGATGCCACTCCTGCTCCAAAGAAGGAAACAAGGGGACGAAAGAAAAAGATTGATGGTAGAACTGGCAGGGCAATCAAGAGAGAAGTTGCGAAGAATAGGGCTATAACTAGCCAAGAAATTGCAGCCAGTCTAAGCGAAGAGCAAGGTGTTAGTCCTGCCTCTTCAACAGTCCGTCAGTGGCTGTTAGAACAAGGCTACAAATATTGTACACAAAGGTTTAAGCTGCTAATAAGCAAAGCCAACAAAGCCAAGAGACTTGAATGTGCTCTCTATTACAAAAAGTTCACTGTAGAAGACTGGAAGAATGTTCTCTTCTCTGATGAAACGAAAGTTGAGCTGAATTCAAAGGATAAGGTGAGTCACTTTTATCAAACAGCACTGTATCTAATACATCCACATGACAGGTATAAATAAAAGACAATGCATCAAGTAATCATTCTGAGTGACACTCCGAATAGCAGTCCAAATATAAGGTTGACTCAAGTCATTAAGAAATGACTTGGGCCCAAGGAAGGCATCATTTTGTGTGTCAACTCTAAGCATATATCTTTAGCTAAGAGAGAAATACAGTTCTTGATTACATTTCACCCCTTGATGACAACTGTAAATCTGGTATTAATAAAAATTAAAATGCAGTATTAATTATAGATTTTTATTAATTAACTCAGTAATGCCCACCATCTCAAAAATGGGATGGTGGGAATTAATTCCTGGTTTTTTTTTTGGTTTTTTTTTTCTTAATGTGAACAGAGCCAGTTTGGAAACTATGGCAAAATTAGGAGGTTTAGGTTGTAGCTTTTTCTTTCTTTCTTTTTTTTTTTTGCAAGGGTGGATAGATCAATCTAAATCTGGATACAGGTATTAATTATAAGTTTCCAGAAACCTGTGCAAAACATTATGGCCTTTAATTTGCAATCATAAAATATACAGCAATTGGGGGACGACTTATTTTCCACTGCAGCTTCTTTCCACACAGATAAAATCTCACAAGCTTATCACTGCTCTATTATAATTTCCATGGCAAATGCTCAGATGAGCTCCATTCTTTAGTTCCACCAGTTCAGACATTTACAGGTAAAACCTGACATGTTATGTACATGGAAGTGAATCACCATTTGCTCTTTCCATTTGTAAGGAGGAAGTTCCACTCAAACAGCTTTTTCCCAAGAACTGCTGAACAAACTCTTGTGTAGATGCTTCCTCAAACATTACAATCTTAACCTCTTTAAGAATCAATTGTAACCTTCCTTCCATATCTTCACTTTCTACTTCTTCCTCTTATCACATACCTCATTCCATAGCCATTTACTGCAAGTGGCTCTTGAACATTGTTTTGGGGGTGAACATTAGTTAATTTTTTTTTTTTTTATAATTTCCTCTTAAAAGTTGACAATTACTTCAAAATGTATTTATGATGTATATAGATCAAGAAATATCAATACATGAAATGCTTGGAAGATGAAGTAGTAAATAAATAAATTTTTCCAAAATCAATCACACATCTTGTTTAGTGTCTATTAAATTCATACACAGGTTGTGTTGTTTATTTTTATTTTTTTAATGCTATATCCCTTGAGGGTGTAAACAATCATGACTTTCCACAGATTCCTTTCTTTTATCATTTGTGAATTGTCCTACATTCCTGCATAACATAGTAGTGTGTCTTCCCATTGCCTTCTCAACAGTTTGAAATTCAGTTTTCCTTCTTTTAGATTGGTTGCCACCAAAAGCTATAGCCCAGTTTATCCTGTTATTTAACCCATAGCAGAGATTTGGTGAAGAGACAGATTCATTCCTTTCCCATGAATAATAATGTGAAAATTATTGTCACACATTAGCTTAAAAATGAATACAAGCATAAATTATAAGCTTTTATAAGTTTTTGTGTCTATATTCCTTACTCTGCTTGCACAAGTTGTTTTAAAAATATAAAAAACACAATCTACACCAAATTTATAATGTTACTGATTCTTCTCATAGAGATAATAAAACCAGTACAGGTATGTTTTGTTGAGTTTTCTGCATCATTTATATTTAAATGAATGTGTCATAAAAGTGACATTTTTTAGTTTTAAAGTTTTAATACAATTTTTTAAAAAAATAACTAAACCAACCTATTATTGTTATTTTTAAAGTAATGTACAAAATATGAGACTTGAAAAAATTAGCAAAAAAACGATCCTATTTTTCCAGTTCCATGAAAAAAACGTTGTAATTTGTATGTATGTGCGTGTAGAGGAGAAAGACGATAAAAACTGGCAATTGGAGAGAAAGAGAAGAAGCAGTAGCAAAAGAGAGGAGGGAATTGAGTTAGTGAGCAAGTGTTAAGGGGCTTTACCGTTGAGATAGTTTAGTTACATTCACACGTAGTGTGGACATTAGCATGCCTTATTACGAAGGCACAGAAGAGGGAATGGGAATTAAGTAGGGAAGCACGTACAGTACACGGGTTCAAACGTGATGTCAAATGAATAAGGTCTCACACACATTAATACACAAATACGATACTTAGACACACACACGCAATCTGGAGAGCCGTAAAAGGGAAAGTAAAATTATTACGCTTCGTTCATCATTTACGCACATTTACATAGTCGCATGTACACGCGATCTGTGTGCGTACATAGCTCATTCGGCACGGACTACGAAAACTCTCTACACAATTTCTCCCTTCATTCCGAATAGCGTTAGAAAAGAAATGCAAAACCAAACCAAGTCCATTTTATGCACGTACGTTGTGTGAATCTCAAAGAGAAGTGGTGAGCAAGAACACAAATAAATAAACAGTAACACACACATTAACATTCACGGCCAAGTACGCTGGCAAATCTGTAAATAAAAAACAATCAGGACTCAGCCAGATGTATTGCACAACCTATGCACAATAAAACACGACAAAACTCGTAAAGCTTCATCAATAAGTCCATAGCCTAATGATGAAAAAAAAAAAAGAAGCATTTTTTTTTTATCATTCATTATTACACAACAAATATTTATTTTTTAACATAATCTTCTTTGTCAATGTACTTAATTTTTAACTCAGAATTAAATATTGATCTCGTATCGAACATTGTGAAAATTTCAGATCAAAATTCAGCAGCTACGTGCAGGCTACGGACGGACTTACTGGTCCATCTTCGAAAACTAAACCCAACTTAAACTCCCCAAATATTATGCAGCTGGTTCCAGCTTATGAAATGGTTGCATGGGTTGTGGCTTAACTTCAAAAAGAAAAATTGATTATAAAACAAACGAGATTAATAATGTGAGTTTTAAGACCAATGAGCTGATCAGGGCTGGCAATAGGGTCTCAGGAGCCTCCTCCACGAAACTTTAATACAGGACCCCCCACCTTTACTACATGTCTATATAAAAAATTCCCAACCTGGGAGCCACAAACCCTCGAAGAAAAATTGGGAGGGGGAGGGCAGCACTTTTTAAATTACCAAAAATCTGGGAATATCCAATTTATAAAAATTTCAGTACATATTCATTATCTATTTTTATAATGAATTTTTTTTTTTATTTAAAAAAAAATCTGAGAAAATGTTATTCTTTTTGTAATAACCACCAATATTTTCATGACTAAATTTTACTGAAATTAGCACTTCTGGCCCCACCTATGAGCTCCCATACGGTTGAGAGGTTCGGACCGGGGAAGTAAGCACCGGCTCTGTCGATTATTATAGTTGGAACAATATTGTATATCTTAGGTAGAAAAAAAAGTAAAAAGTACAAAAAAAAAAAAAAATCCTGCTGAAACTAGCCCTTTTTGGGGCTCCAACCTTGTCAGGGGTTCCTGCGTCGCACACACGCACCGACCATCATACACAATGTATAATTAGTCGATGACAATAACGTCAGTTTAAAAATAATTTTAAAAAATAGCGGATGAGCATTAAAAAAAAAAAAACAGTGCTGAAAAAATGGTAGAGACCACAACGGAGCCCCCAAAACGCCCCCGCCTCGGGTCGGGGGTCAGACGCGCCATCCCTAGAGCTAACAACTAGAAATTGATTGATCTCACAATAATTACCACGCTGCGGACATTACATTTTTTTTATTTTTTTAATATCATGTACCTTCAGGAATCATGACTCTCCATAACTCTGCCTTTTTTTAAAAAATTATCTGTGAATTGAATAGTAGTTGTGGCTTCTTGGGAAAAATAGTAAGTAGTGGTTTTACAGTTTTGCGTTGCCTTCTCCAAGATTTGGAATTGAGAGTTTGTCCTCCTCTTAGACTGGTTACCACACAAAGCTAGAGACCCCACTCTACCCTGCTAATCCATAGCCAGGATGGAGAGATTATATTGCAAAAGTGAATGCGGTAGAGATTTATTTCACTGATAATCGTTACACTACTTGTAAGTGTTGTACTTGTACATACTTACTTGCAAAGCATATAAGGCCGGTCCCAAAACTGTGTTCGTAAATTTTGGCTGGAGTATAAGACATAACCAAAAAAAGAAGCAACTCATGGATTTGCCCGTTTCTTGCGGGTTTTTTTCTTTTTGTAATTGCAATTAAACAAAAAAATGATCATAAAACGAAAAGAAGAAAATAAACCACAAACTTTAAAAAATTTTCGAACGCTAATGTTCTAAAAATAACTTCATTCTCTACTCCAAACTCCATTCTCTCATAACGCACACTCTTTCTTTACTCTGCTACGAAGCCCAATGACACTAGAGATCTACTTTCAAACAGCACCTCCCCATTGCGCTGAGAGAAGCGAGATCAAGGATATGCCTTATGTTTGAAGCAAGAAGTGTTCCTCAAGCGGCTTTTTGTTAGGCTAGGCTAAAAAACAATCTAAGAGAAGTGGGGGGGGGGAATAATTCTTGAATATTGGATATAGAAAAAAAGGGGAAAATTTTTGTAACAATTAAAATTCAACAAAATCATTGCCTGAAAATCAGGAATAGATAAATTAAATAAATTAAATGCCAACAAAATCAGGAGAAAAAAAACAGATGTCATTTTTTGGGCAAGTTCAAAGCTGACTGAACAAATACATGTTGCGTAAAAAGAAGAAAGAAAGAAATAAAGAAAGAATAATGGAAATAAATGTCTATTTGTTTATTCATTCAAAGTAGTAGATGTATTAATTCCTTTATTGATACAAACAAAAAAGTAACAAAACAAAAGGCTGCACACTGCTCAACAATAAGCAAAGAAGTATCTGCTTTTTAATCCGATTTATGATCAATAACATTAACAATAAAAATAAAACAAACAATAAACATCCTATTTTTTTTAATTGGCCCGTTCGATTTTTCTGGCGAAAGGAATTTTAACTTCAGTTGTGAAGTGATTTTTCATGAAAAAAGAAAAAAATTAGTACGACGAATTCTCTATTAGAAAATATTTTCCTATTCTAATTAATTTCAAGAATTCATCATGTAATAAAAAATAACTTTAAAAATAAATAAAACAAAAAATAACTCATTACACATTCATTTCACCATTAACTTTTTAGAGAATTCTTTTTATTTTAATTGCGTCGAGAGAAGAGAACGAGGGGGAGATTAAAACAAAAAAGCAGTGAAATCGAAATCCAGCCCTTTGTATCAAGTAAAATTCTTTTCTTTCTTTTAACAATTAATATAACTTTTAAGTACAAGTAGTAAGGCGCATAGCTCTTTCTTTCCCGTCTCCACTTAATTTCCACCTTCATATTCTTTAAAAAAGTTCATCCATCGGAACGACGACTCTTAACGAAAATGTAAACACTATGATCATTATTACAGTTACACTCCTGTCGTGTTTACTGTTCAAGAAACGAACACACGTACACAAACGAACACACGCCCAAACCGTAACATGATTGCGTTTAGAGAGATGAAAACCGTCAAATGACCACCCTCCTCTCCCAATACAAAAACATATATTTTCGCACAAAACGCGTAAAAAAAAAGACATGTCACAATGCTTATCAT
>OZ038479.1:75037541-75058254 GCA_964036315.1 Acanthosepion esculentum | reverse complement strand
AGCAGCTAGTACTGTTTTCTCTTAAAACAATTTTTCAGGAAAATAAGTTTCTCAAATCCAGTAACTGTTATCCCTCTTTCCAATAATGATCGGGGTTTCTTTCTTAACCTTTTATTTCAAGCAGTGTGGATTGTCACCATCTTGATTATGTCATTATTTTCTCTTTGAGTTACATGTGATATCAAATTTCAGTTGTTGCTTCTGTTGAAAGTCCTCAAGTGATGTTGCTTCTGTTATTTGGCCAAGTTCTTTGTGATTCTGTAGCACCTGTCCAATAGGTTTGAAGAAAGGTGGTCCTTGCCGAGACTCACAGGCTTCAACCATCGTTCTATGTGTGTCTGTGCATAGTTCACACAAGCCAACATTTTTTGCAAGTCAAAATCTTTTCAAATAAGTTCTTATTGAATGCATGTCAAATGTTTGACAACACATACATATGCAATCGTGCCTAATAATACATGGTTCTTCACACCAGTAAGCAAATGGCAGCCATTTTGATGATATTGTTTTATTGCTTTTAGCAATGAAACATTTGTTATTGTTCCGATTTTTATGGAACATGGGCTATAAAGCATGTTGGAGCAATGATAATAAGACAAAAATAATTCAAATGCTTCATAATCTTTAAACAATGTTAGAAATTACTAAATTCCTTGCAATAGACCATTGTAAAATCAAGACATTTGTAACAAACCTGGCTGTATACAGTACTTGACCTGACAAAGAGAACATATGGACATCTTTGAATTTAACTTGACAAATGGAATCCACTTGAAAACAGAGGTGCAATCACCAGCTTAAGAGTAGTAAAGAATTATTGCATGAAGAATTATTTCATCTTAATTTTAGCTGATTTTCATCGTATATACTTTGGCATTATATGACCATCAGTAAACAGGGTAAATCTAACTAATATGAAAGAAATACTAGTCAAATATTAATATTAGTTGACAACTTATCATCAAATAATAATGTTATGAACGAGTATGGTTGCACAACAGAACAAATGAAATAAAGTACCACTGATGAGGTGGAAAAATAGACAAGAATTGTTCAGATAAAATTCTTTGTATTGCCAATATAACAGATCACAGGGGAAAATCACTTTGTGGGAGAGGAAAGCTACCTGGAGGATGGGGAGATTCAGTAGGGCCCAAATTTGATGCTAGTGTTGACTGAAGCCATTGATGGTGATAGCTTGCCTGCTCATCTGCTACTGTGGACAGTGTCAAGAGTGGAATTTGTAAAAGCAGATAGGGTCGATCTTGACTTTTTAACAGCAACATTCATGATTGGCTACTTTTATATTATATTTTATATATTTTTCAGAGGGTATTTGTTTTTTGAGTTAGATGTGATGCTCAGAGCCACTGCACAGAAAGTTACATTTTTATTTTTATTTTTGTTTTCTTAGCATTCGCAAGCCGAGACGTTTTTAATGCAGATTGAAACAGAAGGAGACCTAGTTTATAGTAGAGTATAACAATATTACTCAAGATAATATGGTTCATCATATTTAAAATTATTTACTTCATGTTTAAAAGTTATAAAACTAATATAAAAAATGAATTATGTAGAAAATATACTTGAAGACGAAACAGGAATTCATTTTTCTATTATTAACTTAGAAACAATTAGGGACATATGTATGGCATAGTGGTTATTAGCACGGAAAGAGAGATTTGTAATAGTAAGAGTAAAAATTCCAACCAAGGTCTTTGCATTTCCTTTTACACAAATCTAATTGGAAGGGGATAAATACATCTCTCTTCCCTCCAGCTAGGTTTTAAAAGCAAAGCAAACTGTGCTCTCTCTGTCTCTTGGTTGGAAACAGGTCTAGGAGAAGGACAACACTAATTTCAAAACCAGATGAGTATGGGGCTAGCAACTTCACTCTGTAAAAACCTACTTACTACAGAAACCATGACAGCAACCCTTAGCATGGTAAGGAGAGTCTATTTTCTGTTTAATGTTTTCTCAGTACAGATATGATTACTTTTTTGTTATTAGCTTTAAAATGTTAACTCTTTTACAAGATTATGAGGGTCAGTGCTCCTTTACCCGGCAGATAGTTCATAAAAAAAATCAATGAGATAAGCCTAGTTCCAGGGATTTCAACACTGCGGCAACAGCCTCCTCGCTGTACTAAAAAGTGAACGTTGGTGGATATCCACGTCTACATGACAGGTTTCGCATATGGGCATTTCACGTTAAGCTGACAATGTGTCATATCCTACCTCCGTGTGGGTGGGTAAAGTAAAACCTGACCAGTAGTCCCTTATTCGGCATTTTTCTGAGATCAAAATGTAGTATCTGTTCCAGTTCCTCTCTTTCGCATGCAAGCAGTTAACATAAAAACGATGAAAGAAGTCTAGTCCCGTGGGTTCCAGCCCTGTTTCAGCATCTCCCCAATTGCACTAAAAGGAGAGGGCAAGAGACGCTTGCATAGCAGTGCTTGTGACAACTGAGCAATTTTTATGTTTCACCCATGATAAACTGAAATCATTTTGATTCCTTTCTCATTATCTGCGATTCATGTGTTTTTTTTTCTTATTTAATAACAGTAGTCTTAGGGCATTTAAAAAATAATTTTAGATATAGTATTTTCACTGTTATTATCTTATTGCTAGCTTTACTCCATATTATCGTCACTTTTTTTGTCATGAATTGATAAAACCTAGAGTTGTGATAAAAATAAATAATAAGTTAGGGTAAAGATAGTAATCTACTATATATTAATTACCGTTGTGTATTTATTTATATCTTTCATGTCACACTCTATAGTGAGGAAGGAGGTAAATCGACTTTAAGTAGTAAATTTATAAGTGGTTACTTACCTTAGTTATTTTAATAATCTATACAAATAAAACGTTTATCTTTATTTAAACAAAATTAGTTCCCGAGCAAAATAATTATTCAATTAATCTATTCCCTTAATATTACGTTTCTTAGAATGCGGCCTTATTTGTTCAAGCCATTCTTGCAGGACACTCAAATACCTTTGTTTACTAAGTGATCTTCTTGCTTCAATTTGGTCTTAACATAGGCTTTGTCATTCTGTTGCTAATCTTCTTTTTAGTTCAAAAGATGTTTCTATTTCTAGTCACTGTTATATTAAACATGAAAGTTTTAAAATGGTAAAATTATTGAGCAAAAAGCAATTTATATAATGGCAAGAGTAATCAATTAATCATAGATACCATTGACTGTCTAAAAATATAAAAGCAATGAATTAATTCAACATTTCGTTGGCTTCTATTTTAGTTGTTAATTCTGGATTTCCGTTTTATTGAATCCCAATGCATTGTTTCAAAACTTTTTGTTTCATTGCATTAAAACTTACTAACAATTGCAGTCAGTTTTGGAAGCACGGGTACACTAGTATAATTATAAAGTCAATATAATTTTCCTGAAAACATTAGTTGTGCGTAATTTGCATAGTAGTTGCAATTTTCTTTTTAGGTGTGAAAAAAAAAAAAGTTCGTTCTATATATAAACAAGGTCCCACATTATTGGCCGCTAAATATAATTCCTAAGTATTTTAAATTGTATGCGCATATAAAATTGGTTGAACAAATGTATCATCTTTTATCACGATCACAAGTCCCGTAACAGTCTACCTCCCCAAACGTGACTCTGCCCTTCGGCATAGCCTCGTCCGGGTTCAGGCAGAGAGTTCTACCAGGGCCAAGGTGGAAGAAATCGGCAGTGTTTATGTCGGCCGAGGTCAGCATCGTTGCCTAGTTAACAAAAAATTGACTAAAAATTACCTTCTACTTTTGAATGTACACATGGGTTTCATTTGGCCCCCATGTGTATATAAATTAGTTTCTGGTCATTATTTTTAGTTGTGTATGTTGTGTTTCATTTTGTCTTTGTTTTTTTTTGTGTTTTGATGTCTGAAAACGCTGAGTCACCGGAAATTAATGGCATTCGTTCCGTTTTCCGTGGTGACGCTTTCAGACGTTTGAGTAGCCGGCAGTAATTTCTGGCCGGGTGCGATAGCTCCTTCCCATATATATATATATATATAAACTGCCTTAAATATACAAAAATACGTCGGTACTTTCTTAAATAAACAAAATGAAACAAATTCGTTCAGTGAAACCCAGGTATATACAGGTGGGTTAAATGAGGAACCACGGCTAAAATTCAAATCTATTAATAAAACAAGGTAAAAGAAGAATATGGTAATTAACCAAAGTATACAATTTCCTAATGAGTGTAAAATAGAAAAAAATACTCACAGTCCTCCTAACATAAAACGAAGAAAATTCTCGGTCGATGTAACTTTATATACACTGCCTCTAAAATTCACAAATGCTTGGCTGACTGTGCTCTGCATAAAATGGTAAATGCTGTATCCATGTACATCCTGAGTTATCTATCCTGTCCTGGGTATGACGATAAACTGCGTGCAACAGCAAGGCCTTTGATAAGGAGGGTTTGAGGAGCGTGGAACCACCACTTCATTGTTGATGTTCCCAGGTCCACCCTGACCCGGAATGGTGGCGTCTGTTGGGGTCCCAACTATGGGCAAATAGTTAACACCCAAACTCGGGTCAAAACACTATGAAAGTGTAAAAATAGGGTTTAATATCAGAAATACTTTGTAAAAAAATATATTACCAGCAATACATTTTTGAAAAACAAATATTACTAGCAATACATTTTTTGAAAAAAAAAAAAGAAAAGAAAAAAGTATTACTTGCGAAGGAAAATTCTTACCAGAAATAGATTTTTTGAAAAAAAAATATTACCAACATTGAAAATTTTATCCGAATTAAATAACCCATTCACGTTGATATGCCGTAAAACAAACCAAACCAAACTGGGTTATCTATCAAGTGCTGCCCAATGGGTGACTTACAAGCCGTATAAGTCAAGTGTGTGCTGCTGTTTGTAATGCCTAATCTAATATTGGCAGGCACGTATATATATATATATATATATATATATATATATATATATATATATATATATATATATATATGTATATATATTTTAGAATTGGACATAGTCCGACAATTCATTTAAAGACATTTATATATATTATAAAAAGAATGTATCTATAAAAAGAACGTTAAACATAATATATATAAATGTCTTTAAATATATATATATATATATATATATATATATATATAAATATATATATATATATATATATATATGTGTGTGTGTGTGTGTGTGTGTGTTATACAGGAATAAAGTGTCGCTGCCGACACTTGAGCTTGAACATAGATCGCCAGTGAGCAAACACAGGCGATCCCATTATTGAATTAAGTGAACCACGTGACCATAGAGGAAACGCAAAAGTAGGAAGTCGCGTGATTGTCTAATTGAGGTCTGGGTTGAAATAGGTACTCAAGATACAGAGCCACCTGAGAGAACACCTGTTCATCACGATGACCATCCAGTTTTTTTCCCTCCCACTGAGATGTTAGAGCTAAGTCAGAGGAGAGATCAGCTGCAATTTTGAAGGTGCACCCATATACCGTTGTCTCATCAACATAGATATTCATAAAATACTCGGTCATTTGGGTCACTGAGTACTAACCGTTAACAACTACCTTCCGTTAGGAAAGACTTGATAATTGAGAAGACAGTGTTTCCATAACTAGAGAGTCTGTGCTGTAACCCTCTATGCCACACCCTGTCAAAGATTTTAAATATCTTCTCTGTTGGAAAGCAGCTATTTTATCAGTTCAACTCATCAATGTTGAAATGATATAATGTGAAAGATGCAACAATGATACACTTTGTTAGCCGGTTACTGACAAGGAAAGTGAAACCGGCAATCAGAGTTCAAATTCAATCCTAGTCTGTTGCACTAGTACCCTTGGAAAATGAATTATCCATCTCTTCTCCTCGAAGCTATGGGCCAGATAGCAGGGTAAACAATACTTTCTAGTTCTTGGCAGGCAGCCAGTCTAAAATAATGTCCACTCTGAATTCAGAACCATGGAGAAGACAACGGAAAAACACTCAAATATCATTCACAATAAAAGGTTTGGCAATTCACAGATAATTAAGTAAAAGAAGACCGTGAAGAGCCATGACTGTCTACGTCCTGAAGAGATATGGCATTTTATTTTTAAAAAGCACCATCTTTATTCACTAAAGAAACGTTTCTCTCCAAAAGAATTGTAGAAAACAAATATTTAAAACTCACTGTTGAAACGTGAAACGCTATCTTAAAAAATAGAAAAATAATCTGGTGCGATAGCTAAACGCGCTTCCCAAGCCAAAAGAAAAGAAATTCATGTGACGGGCAAAATCGCTGACCAAAACAGCAAACTAACCAAGAGGAGGCAAGTGGCAGCCATTGGTTAACAATAGCTCCTTTTACGTGTGTCACTCTCGCTGCCTCTCTGTCCCAACTCCACTACCTATTAATGACACTCCTCGTCTCCTCTGGCCCATCAGGTTCGACATCCCCATCAACCTGACAGAAATCACCAGGAAGACATTGATGGAACGGAGAGAACTTGTGAGATTAAAACCTCTGACAGAGGGTCTGATTGATAGACGCAGCATCCAGTCCCATTAGACAATCTCACCGTTTTCAACTATGCACACGTTTGTGAATGTGCGTATCTAATATTACACGCACATACATACAGAAACATGCCTATGCGTATATGTCTCCACATACACACACGTGTGTATCTGTGCATGAGTACGAATACTTGAAAATGATTTTATATATTTACTATAATGAGCGAATGTTTATAGAAACATATATGCACATATACGTAAAAGTATAAACAGATGTATACGCATTCATACGTACATATATGTATGCGTACATGCAGACGTATGTATGTTTGTATGGGAATATTATATATGTATTTATGTTGCATACACATAAGTACTTAGGCACATATAAATATTTATGTACATACACGTATACGAATCTATATGCGCACATAAGCATGCAACTCACACACGCAACCGTGTGTGTGTGTGTGTGTGTGTGTGTGTGTGTGTGTGTGTATGTGTGTGTATGCGTGCGTGTGCGTGCGTGCGTGTGTGTGTGTGGATTTTCCCGCTTCTTGCTGTTTTTCTGATTCTTCACCTACAATTGAAACTCGGGGAAATGGGACACTCACCGGTAATGTTTTTATGTCTTCCCGGTTGATAAAACGAAATGGCCAGGAATTCTTTGCACACAACTTAGAGATTATTTGATGGATGTATTTGAGATGTCTGCACTACTACTATTGTTATGATAAAGAACACTCTCCTGAGTTTCCCTCCCACGAAAATCGTATGCACCTTTATGGACAGGCGGATTTTTCGGAAAGGCCACGAAATCTTTTAACCACATCTGGAGTCGATATGATACTTATCATTTGACCGGTTTGCTCTTTCATTATTACTTTGGTAGGAGAAACCTTTCAAAACGGGATCTTGGAACTGTAAAATTTCGATTCTCGATAGTATTCAACTGATTAATGCAATCATTTCTCTCTCTCTCTCGCTTTCCAGATTTTTGTCCCCCCCCCAATTTCTTTAATAAATCGGTTTGTCGTATTCAGATGCAGGTGAATATGGTTTGTAAACGACGCACACCAGCTGACTGATTCATCAAGCAGCAAACATCAATAAAGATTTCTCTAACAATATGCATAATATGTCGCCAGGAATTTTTGCATCAACATAAGGAACTTACATAAAAGCTCAGTTATGCTTACCAGAACCAGAATCAGTTATTTTATACTATTTGTTTCCCCAATACAAGACACAAGAGTCATTCAAGGTAGAGGTTACTGAATGAGATTGCTGTAAGAGCATAAAGGGAAGATGAAAAGGTGCATATTATGAAGATATGTAGGATAGATAACGGTTAACCCTATACTTGAAGTAGATAAGAGTGTAGTCGTCGGGAAAGCAACAACTTGGGAGTCCGTTCCACAAATTGACAGTTCTAGGGAAGAAGCTATCTGAGTGGGATCTCCTTACGAAAGGAATACGAAGAAAATGAGGATGATTTGACGACTTGTAAGTGGGAAAATCAAATAAAATCAATCAATAATAACAAAAAGGAAAAAATATATTTTCCCGTGGTGCTAGTAATAAAGGAACCGGACATTTTATTACGCCACTTGGCTTTGTCAAACGCCTATTAGGTGGCGCTGTTTAAGTTCTATAAAAAAAAAACATTTCCTTACTCTCTCTTTTCTTTTCTCCCCCTTGCGCCAAGATGTAGCAGAACGTAGACGAGGACGTCCCCGTTGGTGCACTTTCGTTTCTCCGACCCACTGACGACTGAACTCTGTTTTCCGCTTTGCAACGCATAGCGTTCGCACGTGTCTCCCAAAACCCACACCTATGAAGTCAATCAACCATTTCTTCGAACATTCGAACTCAGCGCAAGGTTCAACCATTATAACCATTCGTATCATGACATGCCCGAACTTACGTAGCGTTCGCACATGTTTTTTTTCCCGAAACTCCACCGATAAAGTAAGACAAGTTTTACTTAGGTCGTTTCAACTCAGCGCAAGGCTGACTTGAGCACAACCATTATGGCTCTGCTTATCCTTACTTACCCTAACATTTGGACCAAAAAGAAAGCGGACATAGCCAAGAGACAGTTAGAAATTTGTTTAACTACAGATTATATTAAAAAGAGCATAAACGGTCCGTAGAAGACACCCAAGTTTTTGTATTTATCATACATTAACACGCAACCTTTTTAATTCCATATGTACGTGGCCTAGCAGATCATAGCTGTGAAAATCTGAACCGATGGAAATAAGGAATGTAGCTCGTTGAACATTTGGAATAAGAATAGCGATAGAGTAGCAAGAGGCTGCCAACATTGCACCTGTGGAAAATAATAACCCACAGTTTTTGAGTTCCAGCAAAAGTCAGTGAGTCGGAGGTTAGTTTTCAAAACAGGCTTACGCTTCCCACAAGAAGATTAACGTAACATAATCTTTATCCTCTGTATGTTGTTCCATTACAGATTTATATCAATGAACACAAACATATATAAATATATATACACAAACATTTAACTTCAAATATTATTAGAGTGCACATTCGTATTTGAAAGAAACGCTCGATTTTGATTTTTTAAACAGAGTGTATTACGTATATCGGCTTGCGTATTCAAGAAAACCCGGTACAGAAAATGTGAGATTCAGTGGCGATTCTGGAACTCTGAAAGTGTGTGTGTGTGTGTGTGTGTGGGGGGGGGCACTTGGGGGGCGAGATTTTTCTGCGGAGGAGGGCGGAAAATTCAAGCAGCGTCTTTATTTTCATACTACACCACTATCGTATACACAACTTAGGAATGAGCTTTAGTATAAGTATGTTACTTCACGAAATTAAACGTAATAAATCTTCATTCATAATAGTGGAGTTCTAATCTATTCTTGCCTTCTTTTCCACTCGGAAGCCGTTGGACCACAAGAGAAGTTAACTTCAAAGCAAAATCAAAGGGTTAATATTAACGTCAATACTAGTAGAACAGTGTAATTTGTCTGCTCTGATTTTTCCTCTACAAAACTTAGAAAAGTGTTGTTGTTGTTGTGGGGGGGGGCAACCGAGGGGCCAGCCAAAATTCGGAAGGGGGTGCATTGGCCCTTTATGACCCCTTGTAGAACCGCCACTGGTGAGATTTCTTGAATAGATGTAATACACAACGTTTAAAATATTTTTGTACCCCCTCCCTAGCTAACAACGATGGTTTATTCAAGAATCATAATACACCACACCATCGGAGACAAGTTGCTCAGTTCTGATTTGAATAGGACCATTCGAGAGATTTCCGATAAATGGTTTAACCAGCAAGTTTTCCCGACTCGAATCAACTATTTGTGGGGTATGGTGGAAGAGGTCCATTCACAAACAACATCTTGCATCTAGAAATATCATCGAGTTGTGTACAGCTATCAAGACGGCATGACTCAGTATCTATCCAGAGGTCTTCCAACCACTTGAGGTAGCGGGGCCTCTACACAATACTAGACACCTATTCCTGCACGTCAATGTATGTATGTGCAGGTAGGAAAGGGTAAGTCATTGATCCAGCAATCCATCAACTTACACGTGATGTATGTTGAAGGGTATGTCTCTCCAATGCAGGCTTCGTTAACCACTAGAAGAATCATATTGGTAGACCTTTCACAAATTATGAACTGTAATGCGCTGGAAATAACATGCAGGATGTGTCAGAATATCTACAGAAAACATTCCGATCTGACCGTTTACATGAAAGTCCACGAACAAGCTGAACAGACATTACAAAATTGGCCAGGCTCTTTACAAAACAACTTAGTTTGTCATATCTGCAAGTCACTTGAAGAGTTTAAGAGCCATTGTCGTTGTCATGAGAACCCAAAACATTGATCAAACTTGACAGCGATGGTCATACTCGTTTACCAAATCAAGAGCTATCATGCGTATATAAATATATATATATATATATATATATATATATATATATATATATATATATATATGAGAGAGAGATCAACACTGCAGGTCGGGTATAGATTGTTGTTCGAGGCGTGAAACGCAGTGTTGATTTATATGACCACAATGTCTATAAATACTCTCTCCAATACTGAGCATTTTTCCTCTATAAATATAACAAATTTTAAACTATATATATATATATATATATATATATATATATATATATATATATATATATAAATACTAGCCGAATTACCCGCGCCTTACTGCATGTCATGCATTTTTATATTTTGTAAGAAAATAATTGATTTTAAATCATTGTTATAATTTGTAGAGAAAAATGATGTATTTAAATATTACTTAATGATCTTGCTGGTGTGACCTCCATTTTTTGGCTTTCTCCTTCTATATTTTGGATAGAAGTTATTCCCTTGTTCAAACTTGAATTTAAATCAAAAGGAAAAAAATCAGTTGGGGATTTGTGCTCCTCGGGGACTCCCGTTGATCAAAATAAAATATACTTATCCAAGTACCCTAGTAGTCATTCCTATGCTCCAATTTAAATTTAATTTAAATCATAGGAAAAAAAATCAGTGGGGGGGGGGCAGGACCCCCTTTGATCAAAATAAAATATACTTATCCAACTACCCTGGGTAGTGTAGTTTCAAAAAATATATAGTTATTGGGGTCTATCTAAAAAAACCCTAAGAGTTCGATAACAGACAACTAAGTGTATATATATATATATATATATATATATATATATATATATATATATATATATACACACACTTACTCTAACTTGTAGTTCCCACGGCGAAGAAAATTAAGTATTAAGGTAAGTAAGTGCTGACAGAATGCTGCAGCAAAAGTATGTATTACATTTGATTCTTAAGTTTTTTTCAAATTTCACGAAATTTTGTGCAGCATCTACACAAACATATGTTTAACACAAGTGTTATAATACACATACATTTTTTAGGATAATGTGCGTGTGTGTGATTTACTAGAGAAGAGAGATAATAATAGTAACATCGATACAGTCGCCGTAGTTCAATGCTAGACGAATGCCACGGTAGTAGCGGTAGTAGAATGATAGTAACAAGACACTGATTGCACCAGAGTAGATCTTACTCGGGGGGACATCTTCATTTTAATTGAGCAAAGAGGACAGACAAAATGGAAAGTAAAACGTCAACCTCTCCTGCCGCTGGGCATTAGACAATTTCCACGTGATTCTTGTAAAAAGAAAAAAAATCCTATCGAGCAAAACAATAGTTTCTTTTCTTCGATTCTCATCTTGTTGAACGAATAACTTCGAACCAACTTATCAATTAAAAAAAATGGCATCGTAGTAACTCCGAAAAATATGCTTGAAGTTAATATACGATTAAACAAGATGGATACGATTTAGTTAATATTTCAATATGTATTTATCGAATCTTCCTGAAAAGATTATGGCGATTTTCTAAGCGTAGCTTATATGTGGTACAAGACTGAAAGTATGGAGCACCCAGCGATGACTGAACTCACTACTCAGTCGTAATTGTTATAGCGAGACAAGTATGCTAACTTTACACCATATCGAGGTGCCTGAACATTATTACCTGAAATGAGCTTTGTTTGCATACTTAAATCTCACGAAATGCGAACCCAAAAATTTGGGAAATTTCAACAACGCATACAGTTCGAATGTAGCACAGATTTTGACGCTATTTTTGCGAGCAGTAACCTTTGTTAGCCAAGTAAGAGCCTACTTCGAATGAGAGGACGAAAAAAACTAGTTTACGGTCTGTGAAGGACTTAAACTCGGCGTGATCCTAAAACTATATAAAGATTGGTAGCCCCTTGTTAAAATATCTATGTCAGAAGGTTTCATGTAAGGAACTTTTTTGAGGCACTTAATTTCTGTAGCTTACGCTTCAATCCGATACTACTTAAGGTAAATTTGTTTTTGTTTGAGCTTAATTTTGGACAGTATTGTCGCAGTTAGCTCCTCTTCATTTCCTTAACCCGTCAACAGGGGTCTCTCTCTCTCTCCCGGGAGTATAAATACTGGCTGACCTTTCGCCTCTTTCTCTCTTTTTTTCTCTGCTTACGCGTGCGTGCGAGCAACTACCGCAACTCAGGCTGCGGGCCGAAACCTCGCACGTGGGGCGAGGTACAAAAACTTTCTCTTAAAATTTCCAATATGTGAACTCTTATACTCAACCAGCGTTTCCCATATTCTGGGAACACGCTAAAACAAAATTCACCCGTACGGACATTTCAACTCAACACACACACAACAACTTTCCATACAGACACTGTAACATTTTATTCATGTCTTAAATGTATGTCCTCGTAACTCGTGTTTTAACCTATTTGTTAATAATATATATTTGTTCGCATATCGGTCTTGTTTGTTTCTTTGGACTCCATTAAAGTCCAACATTCTTATGTAGCTGAACCGGCCAGCGGAAGCCTTAACCTAGAGATAACTCATCTTCTCTTCTTCCATTCACACACCACACGGTCCACTACAGTATCTTGTATATAGAAACAGAATAAGGTTTAAATGGAAACAAATCGAATAATTTATATATATATATTGATCTAAGCCCACAAACCTTATAACCAACACCCTCTCTTTTCTTTTTTCATAAAAAGAGGCAGTATTTTGCTTTTAAATCTGATTAAATCGTTCACTCGCCAGTAATTTACAATCGCCTGATGAGATGCGTTGTATTCGCATCGAAACACTACTGCAATTGTGTATCGATTTTGCCATGTTTTCGATGTAATATCCTAAAATAAAGTATATATATATATATATATATATATATATATATATATATATATATATATATATATTGTGTGTGTGTGGGGAGGGATTAAAGTTAATTTACGGTTCCCTATGGAGAAAGACACCTTATTCAATGTTTTAGTGCTTTTCTTTTATTACAACAGCCTCCAGAATTTGGAGTGTCGGAGTTAACTCTTCCTTAATTTCCCAATTGTTCACTAGGGTACGCTCTCCATACACTATAAATACTGGGCGATTTCGTTCTCTTTTTCTTCGTTTTCATTCACCAAAATACAGGTTCACACATCAACACAAATGTTAATGTCTATGTCCATTGTAAATTTTGTTCTTTAATACATATATTTGTTGATATATATATATATATATATATATATATATATATATATATATATATCGGCCTTGTTGGTTTTCTTTTCACTTCTTCATGGTAGATTCAATCTCTGAGCCCGCCATGTTCTTGTAGTGGACCTTCTTCTAGCAGGAATAAACAAGGTGTTCCTAATTTAACAACACGTGAACCCAGGGTCCGCTGCACAGATTGGTGACCTTCCGACGTAATTTTTAAAAAAATTCCTACTAACAGAACACAAGACTGTATATATGTACAAACTCACATTTACACACACTTTCCAAACGAAAGCCAGTCAGGAAAAAAACAGTGAAAAAACACCTACTACGCACGCCGGACACTATTAACCAAAAAAAAAAAAAAAAAAAAAGAAAAAAAATATTTATAAAGCAACTAAAATTTGTGATTAGATCATATGAAAGTGCAAAAGTACAAAATTTTAATTCACTACAATATGTCTATACAAAACACATTTCTCCGGTGCGGCAAATAGAATTCTTTTACAACACGTGGGAAACCAGAGAATCCTTAATCACAATTACTACTACTACTACTACTACTACTACTACTACTATGACACGAGTCAGCAGGCAACAATACAATGCTCCTTCTCCCCACTTGTCTATTTGCTTGACCCTTTCTTTCTCTCGGCGACGTTTGACCCAATCTCACCCGGCTTACGGTCTTACCAAACGGAAAACGCAACGCCATTTTCAACTAATTAACACTCTCTTCTTCTGGACTGAAACAGATAACGTGTGACACATCTCAAAAGGCGACTCACTGGGCTTTATCTTCATTTTGCAACGATGCAACTCGAACACACTAAGAATTTGCAAGTACGATATTCAATCGACAATAATAGCAAATTCTCTCAAACATGCATTCGACACTCTGCAGAAATTCTTCATCAGCTCAACTTTGCCACAACGCCGCTTCTATTAAATTTTGTGCGCCAACTTTATCCACGCATAGCAAACAAACGAGCTCTTAATCAAACAAAACTACGGTCGGGAAACAGTACGACGGGACGACAATGCCAATTCAACGTGGAGCATTGGAATAAGACAAATTTTAAAAACAAACGCTGAACACTACCAACGTTTCTTCCAGGACGTGCTCCGACTTTGATCCGCTAGAGAAAAATATACAGCAGCCTGAAGACAGCACAAGTACATTTCGTCGAATTGCGCATCTCAACCACACTTCCGACACCTTTTCTTTGCAGTTCACAAGGACAATATTCAAAACTTCCATGAACTTTTCATACATTCTACACCACGTGCGACATTTCACACCACTGCTTATCAACATTTCAGCATTGCTTACTATAGTTTTAATGTACAAAAGTTTTCTAAGCTGAAGAGATTAAGCGTGAAATATTCTTTGGACGACTCACTGTCCAGAATTAAATTCTACGCGACGCATTCTTCGGACGACCCACTGTCCTGAAATACATTCTACGAGATGCAACTTTCACATAAAAATTTGCTGATGATATTCACTAAATATTACTTAGTTATCAGTAATACGCAAAATTTTCAACTTCGCCACGACCGTTCTCACTTCAACAGAAATCCGCATGCATTCTACAATACACTACTCGAGTAGGCATTTCGACTTACTGAACTACGTGGAGCATTGGAATAAAGCAGGCATTTAAACACAACAGCGTCAGCTAACAGCAATTCACCCTGAAGACACGTGTACACTTCGTCAACACATATTCATTCAGACTGAGCTATGCATTCACTCCGAATATAATTTCAGCACCCTGACAATGCACATACTTTCACGACTTTTTCATCTGATAACATTTCAGAAATCACGTCTTCACCTTCAACATGCGTCAACCATTTTGGACACTTTCTCTATTCAGTTTATAACTTTTTACATATTAAAAGTTTTCGTTCCTGCAACTTTCAATCTGAGGGGGTATTGTCGGACTTGACTCCTCCTTAATTTCCTAATGTTCACCACGGCACGCTCTCCCTACACTATAAATACTAGACGATTTCTTGCCTCGTTCTCTTTTTCTTCATTTCCAGCGAACACATAAGCTCTCGCAGAAGATTGCGTCTCCCTAATTGTGGGGGACGCCATGAACATTATACACACATACACGTACGTACGAACATTCACCAAAATACAAACTCTTTACGTTTGCACACAAACACAAATACTATGTCCATTGTAAATTTTGTTCCTTAATACATATATTTGTTGATATATATATATCGGTTTTGTTGGTTTTCTTTACACTTCTTCATGGTGGATTCAGTCTCTGAGTCCGCCATGTTCTTGTAGTGGACCGTCTTCTAGTAGGAATAAACAACGTGTTCCTAATTTAACAACGCGTAAACCCCCGGTCAGCTACAGGAGTCTTTCTTTGCATTGTGGCCTATAACTCCAAACAAGTTTGATCAAAAAGAACCAACAAGGTCTGTTTAATTTTTATTGTATTTTTCCAATTTTCGAATAAGCTTTTGAGTGTTGTGCTTCTGTGGTAAGCACCACCACCATTTTACATAGAAAATATATAACAAGCATTCATTGGTTAATCACCTTCAATCTAGCTCGCTGATTGGTCAGTTTCGACCAATCAAATCACCCTCACGCGACAGATTTATTTTGGCGCCAACTCAGTCTGATCCTGTCACGTGAGACAACATACTATAAAAACCAAACACGAGTGGTTCTCTGCCTCTCTCTTTCTCTCTCTCTTTCTCACTCACTCTTCTTCGATTCTTCGTCACTCGTACATCTCAACTCGGCTGCCAAAATGTGACTCTTAAAGAACTCCCGTCTTGACTAATGCAGTCAGACGTAAAAGAACTGTACATCATTTCATGCAAGTATAATTCTGAACTTTCACCAACTTGTTCAATACACAATTCCAAACACTCAAAACATACTCAATCTTCTAAACTACAATTTAATAATCAACTTATTCGTTATGAGCTTAGGTACAAATATTACCTAGTCAAAGAGACACAACTCTGTCTAACCTTTCAGTTCACATGCATGTACATCAAATACTTAATAAATTCAATTGTTATGTTTTCAACCCTACGTTCTGTTGTGTATTTTATACCATGTGCTATTTTACATCAAATATAAATTGCATTGTGACCACCACATTGGATAGCGACCTCCAGCATAATGGCATGATCCTTTCCACACCTTTCCTAGACAAAATTAAATAAGTGTGGCGAACACCCTTCACACATTCGCGCTACAAATTTGACCACGCCGACGTTCACCGCTACATATTTGGTGATCCCGCCGTTTGAGGAAGGGGCCCGCTACACTCCGAAGTTCATATTTTGTTATTGTTTTGTTCAAGTACTTTCGACGATCGCATTATTTTTCAAGAGCCCGTAGTATCTGTGTGGTAGTTAGAATTCCTTTGTTTACATACTTGGCAGAAACGTCGTATCTAATAATAATACATATCAGCCAAGACGAGAACAATAGTTCGAAATAACTAAACTATGCAACCTCCTTCCTTGTCAGTGCATTTAAATTAGTTAAGAAAGTTAATTATATGGCTCGAACATTATACAGTGAAAATTTTAGATATAATTTCAGGTAATAAGTACATGTCAAGTTACAGAGTTATTGACCCGCACACCTTCTAGTCAAGATGTTCGGATGAGGATGTGAATTCAATGAAATAAGGCAAGAGTTAATGGTAGGCAATTGAATATTGAGTGTCCACCAGCTTGTTATTGGAGCTATGTCTTAAAATTCTTGTTTAACGATTTTATGTCTTTTTTTTACTTCGAATATCTAATTTTAAAAGTCTTTATAACAATTAATATATGTTTATGTGTTATATGGGAAACATATACCTGGCATATATGCAAGCATTTATGTACCTCAATGTCAGTTAGAAATTGTTATCACGTCAAAGTCGAAAAAATAAATGTCGTAGAGCAAAAAGACTTTGTATTCTGGGCCATTGGATCAAAAAAAAAATGCAACAAACTTTTTCTTAAACAGATGATATATTTATTCCGCGTTCAACAATGTCTAATGATTTTTCTTGTTCAAAACTTGTTTTAAAATTGTACGAAGGACGTTTCGGCTAGCAATTAACTTGAACAAAAGATTTGACCGTGAAATCCATGAGACGTACATGATCCAGGTTATAGCCAAGGACGGCTGATTGCCTGCTCGGTAGTGTGTTCATCATGTGCGTATATATATATATATTTTATACAATTGTTCACCAAAAATGTCACCGGGAACATTTGCGCCCACTTAATACATAAGCTTACTTAGAAGCCTAGTTACGTTTCCCGTCCGGGGGCAGAATCATTTTTAATGTTTCCCAAAATACAAGGCCCAAGAACCACTCAAGGTAGAGGGTTACTAAATGAGATTGTTGTAAGGGCATAAAGGAAAGAGTAAGATGTGCATATTATGAGCATATGTAGGATAGGCTAACCCTAGATTTGAAATGGTTAAGATTGTAGTGGTCGGGAAAGCATTCACCCTCGAGTTTGTTCCACAAATTGACAGTTCTGGAGAGAAGCTGTTTGAGAGGAACTTCCTCCTTACCAAAGGAATACGAAAAGAGTAAGAATGATTTGATGCCGGGTGCTAGCCGTGAAGGTCTGAACTGATGGAACTAAGGAACGTAGCTTGTCTGAACATTTGCCATGGAAATAGCGACAGAGTAGCCATTGGTTATCAAAGTTTCGTCTGCGGAAAAGGAGTTGTGAGTGGAATATAATTCATCACCCACAAGGTTGTGTAATCGCTTTTGAACTCTCTCAAGACTAAGCAGTGAGAACTGGACAGTACCAGTCTAGATATGGCAGTAATATTCCATTTTTGATCTGATCTTACTCTTGTAAACAGCGACAGCCCTGGGGTTGCTGGCACCCTGGGCAAGTAAAACTTCGGCGCCCTTACAAGTATAATTTTTTTTTTAATTTTTACAAGGAGAAAAAATGTAGACTAACGAGTTTATTACAATATACAACTTAATACAAGCTAAAGAAAACATTCATTATCCTACCTAAAACATATTTTTTTAGCCTTTAGCTCTGCAGATCTGCATTGCTCTTTCTACAAGCTATCTTCTTAATATAATTTTCTATTGACAAAATAACCAAAAAATTTAATCTGTTTCGAATCGTGGACGACTGCAAGTAAGTTTTTATAAGCTTTAGTTTTGGAAGATCTCAAACACATGACATGGCGGTATGATGGCGCCCTCGCTCTTGATGGCGCTCCGGGCGACTGCCTGAATTGTCAGTACTTTGAGCCGCCCCTGCTTATAAATACAGAGCATCTGTGGTATAATTGGCCATGGTTAATTGTAATTGACAAAATCTTAATAGGCGGAACTGACAAAGTTCTTTATAAACAAAATAAGAGGAAGAAAAAGGCCGGGGTAAAATAATACTAAGCCAACAATATACAGGGTGCGATGGGTAAATTATCGCCATTTTATATATTTAATATCGCGCATGTGCTTTGTTTCTTTTTTATTTTGTCGACTTCACAGTATAGTAGGGTCAGTTGGACACCGTCTGCGAGAAAGAAAAAAGCACCATGACGCAATTCACTCCGCCCGAAATTTGGAAACGACATGCAGTACTGCTTGACATTAGCGTCGGAAGATTCAACATGAACATTTCAGGGTGTTTACGTGTCAATCTGAGTACAGTGCAGAGGATTCGGAAAGAGTTGCATGATATATCCAGTCAACATCACGGTGTTTGGAGTGATCACTAATGATGACGACGTTATGCCTCCACAGACGACTCAACACTTCTCTCTGGAATCTATCTTGCAAATGGTAGACTTATAAGTCTACCATTTGTTCATGCTTGGAATATTGCTGCCATATATGGTCTTGTGCCCCTGCTATTTACCTGGAGCTCCTTGATAATAAGATCGAGAGAAGAATCAGCAATATTATTGGTCTGGATCTGGTGGTTCAGCTAGAGTCACTTGCTCACCTTCGTAAGGTTGCCTCTCTGTGCCTTTTTTTTTTTATAAATTGTTCGGATGAGCTCTTCGCTATGGTACCTAGAGGATATGAATTTAACCGCAATACTAGACAAACAACGAGATCTCATCAATTTACAGTTGAGTTAGCTAGATGTAGCCGCAACTTCTATGCTAACAATTTCATATCTCGTACTTCTCGCTTGTGGAACTTCCTTCCGGCCCCATGCCTTCAAGCCAACTTTAATCTGTAAAAATGTAAATGCAATGTCAATCGCTGTCTACTGTCCTCCTGATTGGTCTTTTCTCTTTCTCCTCATTATTAATGTTTCTGTTCCTAATTCCTCCACACCCTTTGCGTGCTAGTGGTTGTACCACTTTGCTTGGGGTGATACCGATTAAAAAAAACAAAAACAAAAAAAAAACAAAACACGGAGACCTACATCAAGTGACTTGAGGAGGCAGTGCTGTCCTATGTCTGTCAACAGGGCTATGTACCATGCCACATAAGCCAGACAACCCAGTCATGGCTGTCAGACAATTTCTGCGACTACATCACCCCTTACTTCAGACCACCTAACTCCCCAGACTGCAACCCCTTTGATTATTATGTGTGAGGTGCAGTTGAGCGAGAGACCAACAAAACTCCTTGTACAGTGTAACCCGGATATAAGAGAGTTTCCGGGACCGGAGAAAGAAGTATCTTATATCCGGGTTTCTCTTATATCCGGGTTTGGTCTATTTTGTTTAGGTAAGTATGGCTCTAATTTGGGACCAGATAAAATCTCTCTTATATCCGAGTCTCTCTTATATCCGGGTTTCTTTTATATCCGGGTTACACTGTAACACCAAAGTTGAAATGAAGGCAAGGATTATGTCAGCGTCCAGCAACTTAAACAAGGAGACTATCCAGTTTTGTGCCATTTTGGTAAATATATCTGTTAAAATCAGTGTTATTTTTATGTTTGCGTAATTTAGACGATAATTTATCCATCGCACCCTGTATATATATAATGCAAGTCAAAACCAGTCAAAGCAAAATAATAAGGTAAAAAGTTCACAAAGTAAGAATTTTGTTCACACACAAAAGGAATACAGGAAAGTGATTATATCGTTCTGACTTCAAAGCAAGACAAAACAAAAACGTGGGGAATGAG
>OZ038479.1:75005041-75032541 GCA_964036315.1 Acanthosepion esculentum | reverse complement strand
TGTCGAAGAGAACCCTTTATTTCGCTCACTGGGGTAGTTCTAGTTCCACGTGCTATGTTTTAATGGATGTCAGTTATCAGTTAACGCGTGGAACTAGAACAGTCTACCCCAGTGAGCGAAATAAAGGGTTTAGTTCGACATTCCAACCACCTGAAGATGGCCAGAGCGTACAACGGCCGAAACGTTGTAATAAATATGATGAAAAAAAGTTTCTTTTATAAGTCCGATCGAGTCGGGAGAAAGTCTGTTTCGGTTAGATATTCGACAGTTTTAGAAGTCAGAACTTGGTAGTTGTCGTCATCTTAGAAATGGGTCAGCATCAATCTACTGTATTTTTCTCGGCCGTAAGAAGGGCAGAAAATATCAGCAGATGTGCTCTTAAACTTCTTCACGCATGGCTGGTTTCTCTTGCAGTCCCTTCTCATCGTCAAGCTCAGAGCTGTCAGTTTATATCCTTTTCACCAGAATCCCTAGTGGCGCGAACCTTGGTTTCGGCTAACATCAAAAGTCTCTTTGTGTTAATTTTTTTGATCGTCCAAAATTATTTTCCAGTCTTCCTTTCTTTTTTAAAAAATATATAGTGGAAGTTATGCGTGGAGTCCTCTAATTTTTGATAGTTTTTAGTCACAAATGGCTAGATCTGGTCCAGAAAACATCTGCAGTTTTTTGTTCGAGTTCAGTCTTTTCTTCTTCTTCCACTTTTTTATTTGAGGATCGCCTTCTCAATAATTGAGAGAGAAGGAGAAAGAGAGAAAAACATAAGGGTTTGAATAGAAAAAGAATGCCTTGTTTTAATTTGAATTCTTTTTATTTTCATATTTTTTTCTCGGGACTCACTACAATGTAACATTCTATATTTTAATGTCACTTGAAAAAAATGAATGTTAGCGTAACGGTTATTTGGGATGAAAATAAAATCGGTGAGACGAGTTCGAATTCTGATCTTTCTTTTATTTACTTTCGCACTAATATCCTTAAGAGAGGTATGAACCCATATCTTCTCCTCCTAGCTATTTGGGATGAAAATAAAATCGGTGAGACGAGTTCGAATTCTGATCTTTCTTTTATTTACTTTCGCACTAATATCCTTAAGAGAGGTATGAACCCATATCTTCTCCTCCTAGCTATTTGCCTAATTGCAGGGTAGACTGGAATTTCTAGCCTTGGGTGACAGCAAGCCGAGAAGATGGACCGCACTAAATTAAAAAAAAACAACGGGAAACCACTACATTATATTTCCCAAGAAATGGCAGTTCGCTGATATTAACAAGAAGACATAGAAAACTGAGAGGAGCCATGACTGCCTATATTCTAAAGGAATAAGCCATTTACAATATTTTAAAAAAAAAAGAAGATTTTATAACTGTTGTCAACAGTGGTTATTGTGACAGAATTTCTGAGAAAGGTCTTGTGAAAACATTAATAAATACGACCCAGTTTCACCCACTCCCGCCAGCGTTTTGATGACTATACTCTCCGACTTTCCTCGTGAGTCTTACAGAGCAAAATGCATTATCTATTTTGATTTTGGTGTATGTTGTTCTCATTATTTTACCTATCACCTATATTTCAGATCATCCGTGATCGTCAATTCTTGTTTATGGTGTCGATCTGTCCTTCTACTGATCCGATACATCTTCAAATCAAACCCAGAGATTGAACCAACGTCTTCCAGAGAACCATACGATGACCTTACTATCCCTTACGCCATATCTGGTAGAACAAATAAAAGGATTTCGTTCTTCCGTTGAACATTTCAGTGAAATCTTATGTCTTTTTTGTTTATAATTGTATCTGCTGAATGTAGAATATATATTCCGACCAACTCGCTTGTTTATCCATCATAGCTTCCCCGTCAAATTGTTTTCTGTTTTTTTAATAATTTCACCCCAAACAAGGTAATAAAGTCACTAGGACGCAATAAGTTACTGAGTGTTAGAGAATATGAGAAAAATTACTATTAAGAAGAGAAGACAATAAAAAAAACAAGAATTAAGATTGAGAGTGAATTTTAATTTTTTGAGATCAAAGTTAACTGGGAAGCAAGAAGCCAGAAGAGAGTTTCAGAAGCTAAAAGTGCGATAGAAGAAACTGTTAGCATAGAACTTACGGTTCCATCTAGCCATTTAAACTGTAAATTGATGAGACCTTGCCGCCAATCTAGGACTGCGCTCAAATTCGTAAAGTCTACATAATATAGAGGAAAGTTCATCAGAACAATTACCATGAATGTATTTATAACATAGGGAAGTTACATAACGGTGGTGGGAAAGGGACTGAAACCGAGATGCCAGGTCAAGACCAATAGCATTGCAGATTCTTTTTTGGATTTTATCAAGAATCTCTAAATATATAGCAGGAGCAGAAGACCAGATGTGGCAGCAATATTCAAAGCAATGAAAAATCGTAGACTTATAAATATGCGGGTTAAATTCTTGCGTGAAAAATTGTCTCGAAGGACATAGTGAACCATCTTTCTTAGCTGCAGTCTTGACAATTGATTCAAGATAGTCTTTCAACTTCATGTCGGCGGAAAACGTTAGACGGTGCAATGAATCACTCTCCAGGAAGTGAATATCAGTCATGCTGATAGGAGGTAAAAAGTGTTCTCTCAGACGAATTAAAAAACAACAGTTTTGTTTTTGAGGCGTTAAAATTAGCAAGCCACTCCTTGCCTCAGTTAACAACAGATTGTAGGTCATTTTAAGATCAACTGCCAATTTGAACTTACTATTAAGACAGGAGTAAATAGTTGCGTCATCGGCATAAATAATGAGTTGAGAACTGATGACATCAGGAAGGTCATTTATGAAAATTAGAAACAATGTAGGTCTAAGGATAGAGCCCTGGAGAACACCTTCATTTATTCAAAAAGTGGCCATTAAAGATAAACTTTCATTTTGTGATTTGATAAGAGAGACTGGATCAATTCAAAATTCTTCCCAAAATACCATAACCTTTCAACTTATGAAGAAGACCGGTATGCCAAACACTGTTAAATGCCTTCGAGGTAGCCAACGCAACAGCCTGGGCTTCACCATCCTTATCTAAAGCTTAATAGACTCTTTCAGGAATAATCGTTGATACATCAGCAGTTGGCCTAAAGAAGCTATTTTGCTTATTTGGAAGAAGACCCTGCAATGCGAGACGTTTAACCAATTCAGAATTAATTAGAGCCTATAGTATTTTGTCAAAAAGAGGTAGAGGCTAATAGTTAAAAGGATCAAGTGGTTCGTCTGAGTTTTTAGACTTGAACTATAGATGAGGATTTCCAACAAGCAGGAAAGCAAGAAGCAGCAAGGCATTTATTGTAAAGTTTAGAGAGAACGGCAGACAGTTCGGAATAACATTTCTTAAGGACTGTTGCAGGGATACCACAAAGTTCACGTGCTTTGCCTTTTTAGATACCCACTCTACATCTTTGTCGAATAGGATTGTACAGAGAGGTGGAATATAATAAAAGCCTAAATTAAGTACTAGACCAGTGTTTCTCAGGATTCAACGTTATATTCCTCCTCCTACAATCTCACGTTCGCACAGTTAGTCTCCTATTTTGAATTGTTATCTAGTAATTCTTTCGCCCTTATAAAATTTTTTCTCCTTAGAGTTGGAATTCCTTTCTTGGGAGCCAAGTACCTTCCGTTTGAGGATAACTGAAGTGCAAGATACAGGAACCGAAATAAAAGTGATACTATTAAACGAAGTTGACTAGAATTAATTAATATAAAATAATCCCTGATAGCAACAGCTATCCCAATCGAACGGGTTCATCTCCTTAATTAATGACCCTTAGCGATCGCCACTACATTTTATTTCCAACTGTCCTAAGTCATTCTGTTTGATTATTTGTTAGTTTATATCTAGTTATCGTTTACATTTGGACTAATATATTCACTTTGGTTTTATTATCCCAACATTTCGATCTTTATATCTTCCGGTCTTCTTTAGCTGTTTTTCGACTCAGGTGATCTTCAGCGAATTTCAAACTGAAGATTATTACGGGATACATGTTTTGTTTTGTTTTTTAGTACTGCGCAGTTATTGCTTACCCTGTTTCCCCTGATTCTAAGCTTGTACTTCCCAACCCAGAGATTGCACCCACAATTAATATATCAGCATATTCACAACACAGACTCAGATTCAGTAGATACAGTGAGAGCTAAAACACAAACAAAAAAATAGAGGACAAGATATCCCTAGACATGGGTAGAAGAATGAGAATGAGATATCCTCCATAGATTAAATAAAAGGTTCAGTTTGAAATTCTTTGAAGGTTACCTGGATAAAAAGACACCTGAAGAAGGTCGGAAACACAAAAGCCGAGAGTTGTGATCATAACAATGAGAACATTAGATATTTTTTAATTTTATCATTATGAATTTGGTTTATGCATCACATGTTCTACAAATTACGAAGAAATGCTTCTTTAGTCTTTGATTATAGACCTAAAAATTTAATAAATAAATAAAATGGTCTTAACAAATTATTCCTCTTTATTATAGAGAGTGCGGCAGAAATACCTTCCACATCATGGTAAGGAATTAGCAGTAATGTTGTCTTCATCTAGCTAATGTATTACCATTATGTGGGAGTGGTCTGCCGCACCCTGTATATCCGTGATATTTTGTCTTTAATCCAGTACGGTTTCAGATGTTCAAATTTTTATAACCCTTCCAACCATGTCAGCGGAAACTGACATTGCCACACATTTCTCAAAGATGACCGTGCACTGTGGAGAGAAGTGTGTTCATTGCCCTTTTTTAGTTTTCTATATATTGTATCTTGGTCTTAAAAGCATAAAAGACGCAAGCGAAAAAAATCAGGAATTGCAATCTTTCTTTAAATAGTGACGCTCGAAACAATTAAAGAAATCACTACTAGTTGAAAAGGAAACCATACTTACATACAGACATTTTTCCACAGAGATTCGCTTTGGAAGGGTTAAAAAGCATTTATTTCTTGCTTACCAGCCTTTGAACGCAATAGCAACAAGGAAGAAGTGGCGGAGGGAGAGAAATGGACTCAGGAGAAGTTGTCGGTTGGTTCGTTCTTTTAGTTCGTTGGCTGTCGGATGTGTACTATTGTGTGGAGAGCCGATGTCGAGAGAGTGTCTCATTGGTGTGTTATTTCCTGCAATAAAACACCGGGTTAAAGCGAAGTCAACATGGGCCCTTGGTCTGGAGCCAAGTGAAGAGAAGCTTAAATAGAGTTCAGGCGATAGCCAAACAACTGGAAGTAATTCCCTGTTGCCAAACCGTATTTCGACTATCGCCAACCTTCCAGCTCGACATTAATTCTTCCACTTCTACTACTCGAATTCTTTGGCTTCTGATTTATTTTGTTTCCTTTGGAGTTTCTTTTTGTCTTTTCCTTTCGGCATAGTGTTTGTTTTTGCTGCTGGGGAATGACGGGTTTAGGAATTCAACATTGGATGGGTGGAGCTTGTCTTGGTCAGGGTAAAACGGGTTTATAGAGATGATTTTTTTTTTACCTTACTGAAGCGTGCAGACGAACTGAAACGTCGATTTTAAGAGAAAAGACATTACTCTGCTTTCTTCGTTTCAAGCCGTTATTCTTTCTTTCTTATTCTTATTTTCAGGTATTGATCAGTCTTTTATTCCTTCTATCGATGTTTTTTTGTTGTCTTTTCTTTACATAGACTCATATTGTGATATTTTTAAAGCTGTTTGAACTATCTTCTCGCTCCCTAATATAGAGACATGATATAAAGTAAATGAATGCAATTATTTTACTCAGGTTTTAATTTAATAAAGATACGCATTGGTAATCATTTCACCTCAAGTAAGGCAGGAATGCCACGAGATCCTCCACATCCTGCTGTTTGCCTCAATGTTCTTGATAAGATCCAAAGACGGATAGGCAACGTGATTGGCCCTGATCTGTCATCTCGTCTGCAGTCGCTCTCTCACAGACGCGATGTTGCCTCGCTCTGCCTTTTTTACAAGTACTTTCACGGTAATTGCTCCGAGGAGCTGCTCTCGCTTGTCCCTAGGTCTCGTGAATTTAAACGAGGCTGGCATCCCGCTCCCACCCCTACACCGTGGAAACTGTTAGATGCAGACGTCTCTTCTACTCCAATAGCTTCACGTCTCGCACATCTCGCCTATGGAACTCCCTTCCATATTACTGTCTCCCTGACAATTACAACCTCCAACGGTTTAAGTGTAGCGTCAATCGACATCTCCAGTTGCCTTGATCTATCCACTTCCCTTCTCCACATCCTTTCATCTTTCATTCCTATCTGCTCTCGCTCCAAATCTTCTGCAACCCCCTTGCCTTGATCGACCCACTGTCTTTCTCTTTCTCCACATCCACTCCTTTACCACTCCTATCTGCTCTTCCTCCAACCCTTCTATAACCCCATGCGTGATAGTGGCCTCCAGCCTTGCTTGGGGTGATACGCTTAAAAAAAAAAAAAAGAGTACACAGGCTGTTACAAGGAATGAAAGTGAAGACTAAGAATAGGCAGGATTGGGGAAAGGACGAAAGATGAACGAGATTCAAGAATACAGAAGATGGCGATTGACGTTGCATTTAAATTTTTGAAAATTGTAGTTATCAGGAAAGCAATGAAACGGAAAAGATTTCCACAGGTGTGAAGTGAGAGAAAATAGAGTAGAATTGGCGGCTGCATTTAGCTATTTCAACAGTAAAAGAGTGGGACCTAGTTGCCAATCTAATAGCACGCTTAAATTACCCTATTCACTTTTATAAAACTATAAAAGAAAGATAAATGCCCCGTACACGAAAAATATCATTAGATCGTACAATTCAATTATCAAGTAAAGGAAACAATTCACGTCTACCTAGAACATCAGAAAGTATTAAAACCAGCCCATGGTATAGCAGCGCAGTATATCCATTTAGATGGCGTAACCGTCATCGGCACAAAAAGTGAAATTGACGTGCCAAGTTCAAATCCCTCCTTAGTATGTAGCGTTCACTTTCGCATATATGGCCTTGGGAAAGTCATGAATCTATCTTTTCTCCCGTTTGTCATAGGTTAAATAGCTCGGTAGACGAGGTTCTCTAGCCTTGGGTGGCAACCAGTCTGGGAAGACTACAATTCAAAACATGTGAGAAAGCAACATCATCTTTTAAGGAGACTGCAGAGAACCGTGATCGCCTACACCCTGAAGGGATATGACATTTAAAAAATATATTAAAATATTCATCTCATCTATAAAAGTTTATGGTAAAAAAAGATCGTCTGCTGCTTCTTAATGATCTAGAGCTAAAACTATTTCAACGAATGAGGTGTTCGGTTTGAAACTTTTCTTTCTTCTTTTCGTTGGTTGATTGTCTTTGTTTTAGCGGCATGACGACCTCTAGAGAAATCTAAATATCTCGTACGAAGTTTTATTCATTTTTGGGGGTGACGTGGAGTCGGGAGATAATGTTTTTAGTGATACGAGTTTTTAAAAATTAATCCATAGTTAGAGCGAGAAGAGGTGGATTCATACCTTTTCCAATGGTATTTGCGCGTAAGTGAATATAAAGTACCCAACTGGAATTGGAACTCGGATCTCCGATCAAAAATTTCCGAACCATTATCCATTATACCACCCGCACGTGTAAGCTTACAGCACCTGGTATCACCAAGCAGTCACCCATCTAGCTACTGACCATGTTCAACGTTGTTTAACTTTCTATGGGAACTTGTGTTTCAACGTGATGTGGCTGTAAGCCTTTTCTTCTTTTCGTAAATATTGCTTCTGAGTCTGGTTGTGGCAACAAACTGATACAAAGTATTTAAAAAGGAATGTTCCAGAAAGAAAAAGGCTTGAGAAGAGAATTGTTTGTCAAGATTATTTTCAACCAATTAAAAGAACAGGATCTAGAACCTGAGATAATTTTGAAAATAAGTTTACTAGCCTGATCAGAATAGTTAAATATCAGCTATACACTATAAGAGAGAGAGAGAGAGAGAGAGAGAGAGAGAGAGAGAGAGAGAGAGATTTAAGTCAGCAGAACAAGTAACCTTCATGAGTTTAATAAACCGATTTACTCTCTTCAATTACATTTCTACAAGGCAGTACCAATTTCTGAAAGTTTTAGACAAACGCTAATTAGAACTCTCTTTATTTCTATCAGCATCGCTGATGCTAATCTCCAGGAAAGCGATTCATTGCACCTCCTCGGACTAGAGTTTTTCGGCTGACATGAAGGGGAAATATTATATTGAATCAGTTGCTTGGTCTGCTGCTAGGGAAGTTGGTTCCTTGTGCCGTACTAGACATTTTTTTTCTCACCAAAATCTATCTTACATATTTATAAGTGTATCATTCGTCCTTGCTTTGAATATTGCTGCTCTGGTACTTCTACTATATATTTAGAGATTCTTGATAAACTCAAAAGAACCTGCAATGTTATTGATCCTGACCTAGTATATCGGCTTTAGTCACTTTCCCACCACTGTAACGTAGCTTCACTGTTCTTTTTCTATAAATAGTTTCATGGTAATTCTTCTGATGAACATTCTTCTATGGTATGTAGACTTTATGAATTTAAGCGCAGTGCCAGATTGGCTGCAAGATCTCATTATTTTACACTTGAAATGGTTAGATGTAACCGTAAGTTTTATGCTAACAGTTTCTTCTATCGCACTTCTTGCTCGTGGAACTCTCTTCCGGTTTCTTGGTTCCCAGTCATCTTTAATCTTCAAAAATGTAAATTCAATGTCAATAGTTATCTTCTGTCTTCTTAATTCTTGTTCTTTTATTCTCTCTCCTAATAGTGATTTTTCTCATATTCTCTAACACTCAGTAATCACTTTAGTCTTAGTGGCTTTATTTCCTTGCTTGGGGTTAAAAACTCATTTCTTTCATGAAATAGACACCCTCCCCACTATGTCGACCTAACAAAAACTGACAACTTTAAATTCTCTCTCTTTCTTAGCATTTTCGTGAAATTCACTGATACTTTACTCTTTCCAGCAAGGATTTTTATCACTTTTGTTACTTCTGTAAATACCAACTTTCCTAAGAACATGTTTCTCTAACTAGCTTAATTTCTTTAAACGTTCTAAAGAATATTTTGAGCAAGCCTTACACCCATCTTGCTTTTCACGTAGCAAATTATTGTAAATAATTTCTGTTTCAATTTCACACTAAAAGTCCTTTTTCTTGTGCTCTTAAGGAATTGGTAATATATTTTTTCATTTGAGAGCATCCTCATACGTGGGTTATTGTGATAGAGCAGCCAGAAGAAAGCCACTTCTCAAATAAATCAACCTTCAGCAGAGAAAGTCCTAGGTAGCTGAGATGGTAGCATACCCTTACAGTTTGGGCACACTATTATCTTTTCATATCAGTCTTCATTTACTCAGTTTTCGACCAGCGAACAATTATAAGTTTAGGTACTGACCTGCCAAGTTTCGTTAATTATTTACATTATTCGGACTATTGTCCTCATCTTTGTCGCCATATTTATTGTAACGTTTCGGCCGTTGTACGCTCCAGCCATCTTCGGGTGGTTGGAATGTCGAATTGAACCAACGCCTTTATCCACTGTGCCATGTGTCATCAAGGACAAATGGCACAGTGGATAAAGGGGTTGGTTAGATCCAGTGAGTTCAATACCTGGTTAAGGCAGTGGAGAACTTTCAGAGGGAAAAATTAACAGGAGATAACTGATAACTGACATCCATTAAAACATGGCACGTGGAACTAGAACAGTCTACGCAGTGAGCGTAATAAAGGGTTCAGTTCGACATTCCAACCACCTGAAGAAAGCCGGAGCGTACAACGGCCGAAACGTTGTAATAAATATGGCGACAAACATGGGGATAATAGTCCGAATAATGTACATAATACCTCATCTCAGAAATATAGACAGATATTGAAGTTTCGTTATATTAAAACATGCTAACGGTAAATCCGTCAAATTATAATTTGAATTCTAAAATATTGATTGAACATTTTAGATTTTTGAATAAAACATTTTGCTACAAAAGAAAGATGTATATTAACTTTTGTCATGATTTATATATTTAATTTGGTAGTATTGAGAGAGACTTTCGCGAATGGTATTATCAATAATATTTCAGCCCCGAAACCATGACTGACCTGTGGGTCACCATGATGATAAAGACCTTCTGAGTGCAATACTGTGGATGTATTCTAGTGGTGTGTATTGATCAAACATCTTGAAAGATTAAGATGACGCTAGAGGCTTTAGTACGACCTGGAAAAGACAGCTGACAGTTGGTTAATACTAGCAAGTGAAATGAACAAGCTGGTTACCTGTTTCCTTATGAGTGGCTTTTCATGCCTTGCGAATCCGCATTGAATTTGCCACGACTCAAGAGAACGGAAAATGCTCCAGTGATCTCCCGAACGTAGAGGAGGATAAATACATCACCACAGAACAACACTGGAACCTTCACAAATGAACATTATGTTAATTGGCATATCTCTTCAGGGCGTTGGCGATCATGACTCTCCACAGATTCTTTTTCTTTACTTTCTGCGAATTACCATGACTTTTTGAGAAACACAGTGGAGTTGTTTCGCATTGTCATTACTGCGGTTTTGAATTCAGAATAGCCCTTCGCGTAGACTGGCTGCCACTCAAAGTTAGAAGTGTTCAGTCTACTCTACTGTTTAACACATAGCTGACATAAAAAGGAATTGATTCGTGCCTTTCTCAAGAGCATTAGGGGAAAAGTAGATGAAATAAACTACACCGGAATTTGAACTTGGCGCGTTAATTCCACTTTTCATGCCGATATCCGGTACGCTACCTGCACACCAGTAGTTTTGATTGTTGGTTAGTTTAGCGGCATATCAACTCCTTACATGTCATTTAATGCCGAAAATAATTTCTGTTACTAACATGTATTGCTGGTATTTTTACTATAAAATGTATTTTTATACTTTCAGTGTTTTGGTTTATTATTTGCCCATAGCTGGGACCCCCCCTAACAGGTGCTACCACCCAAACCTGGGAACAACAATTAAGAGGTAGTTTCACGCTTCGCCCCCCCCCCACCTCCCGATCAGAGGCCTTGCTACCGGATGTAGTTTATCGTCATACACAGGACGCCACATTTGTAGTACGAGAGGTAAAAATATACACCACACAAAAATGGAGTATCTTTTGTCAATATTATATAAGACGGTGTTTTGAATTGTAATTAATTTACAAAACACATTTGACCAATCAATGAATTGGTAAGTAAATCCATTCACTGTTTATATAATCTTAGATTTGCCGACAAAAGTTTCAGTAGACAGAAGATAACAGAAAAACGCAACAACTCTTCAAAATTGGTCACTCGAATTTCGTACAGTTCGTCTATTTGACTTAGCAATGTTGAGTGAACATTTTTCTCCAGTAACTATACAAATTTACAACATTCCAATTTTAATTTACTTTTCTTTTCAATGTTTTCAGTTTCTTCATTCAAATAGACGTCCGTATTCCTCCTTTGTGGGACTAATAATACACCATCTATATAACAAATGTGAAAAAATACAACTCAATCCACCTTGCCACTACCTACGAACAAGGGATAAAGACGCGTATGTGAATGCAAGGAACCTGACTGGAATTTGATCTCGACTCTTCGATTTCTCATTCCAAGCCGCTATCCAGTACACCATCTGCATATCTACGATGCAAGTGAGAAATGCATAGCTATTTCAGCCAACAGCTCCTAATATGTCGCTTCATTTTATTTTTGCATTCGTCGTTCGGCGGTATTAGAATACATTATAGATATTTAATGATAATGTTGAGAAGATGATGTGAACAAACGATGAAATATTAATAAAAAAAAATCTCTTCGACGATTGCTTGATCATCAAACATCACATTATATTTTCCGGAGTTACGTCTTTTTTTTCACTTCTTGGAACAGAATACTATCAATTATAATAAAGTTCTAGTCATTTAGCGGCGTGAAAAGAGGTAGGCATTATATAGCGAATGAGAAGTTAATTATTAAAAATCTAATAAATTTAACAGTGACTGATTTTATTGATTGGATATTGTCTTTGTAGATCTTTTGGAGAATATACGGTTTTCTTTGGTAGAATATATGTTTTTGTTAATGATTTTCTGATTTTAAAAATTGTTGTAGGCGGGTTCCGCAATGTTGGTCACTGATGCAGTCTTTATCCCTTAAATATCAAGTAAGACTATGATACGAACTTGTAGAACTGATTAAGGCGGACTGGAGATACAATCTTCAAGTGGACAAAAGACTTTACAGACGACTTTCTTTGCAAACTTATTGAGTTGGAAGTAATAAGGAGATTATGTTTTCTTTCTTCTTTTTTTAATTTTTTTTTATTTCTTCCCCCGTTGGTCTTTAGTTGGTTGTTATTGTCGGGGGGAAATGTTTATGTCTGGTGATGTGTTTGTTATTTTTATTTTTATTTATTTATTTATTTATTTTTGTCAATTATACGATCTTTTTATATTTGGTTATAGTAAACTGGAATTAATTTTTAAGGGTTAGAGAACTGTGCTTGATTATTAACGTGATTGTAGTTTCAGTCAGTTATGCGCCATAAGTGATACATGCTAAGGCGATCATTTATTTTTCGATACATGACTGACGAGGCAGATTTTTTTTCCCGCAGTAGGTTGCCATTTCTTTCTACGGTAGACCAGTTGTCATCCAAGGCTATAGAACCCGGTCTGTCTTGCTTTTTACCCATAGCTGTAGAAGAAGAGGATTCATACCTTTCCCAATGGTATTAGCACGTAAGTGAATGTAATGGATTCGACTGGAATTCGAATTCGGCTCTCCGATTCCTCAACCCGAGCCGCCTTTCTTTAAAGTCGCACTTTGATTTTTATCGCCTATAACATTATTTGTAAAAACGACTGTTGATTAATGTTTGACTTAAGTTCTTTGCAGAGAGGAGTGGTTTGTGAGATGATAAGCTCTTTTGAAGAATGGCTTTATAATGGAAGTTTTGTAGCTGACATTCATTCATGTACTTGTGACTGTTGGTTGCTGATATGAAATCAAGAGTTTTGCACTTTTTTGAGATCGTATCATATCATACACACGTACCTACGTGTGTGTGTTATGTATATAAAACCAATAAGGAGAGAGTAGAAAGAAAGAAAAACGACGAAAAGCAGAAATAACCACATTCTACACGTACGAGCACGTGGACAGGCGCATGCACACGCCCACGTATGAATACAGACACACACATACGCACACACACACAAAATGAAAGAAAAGAACTCAACCTTGCACCAATGAAAAGTGTATAAACTATTTTTTAACTCAATTTAAAAGTGATTAGAAATGAGAAAATTGCTGGTAACTCATAACGAGTGGACAGAGCAATTACTGGAGAGTCCGTTTACGAAATTCTAATAGCTGAGATACTGAATATAACATCAATCATCTAAATGACACATTATATATATATATATATATATATATATATATATATATATATATATATATATATATATATATATATATATATATTTATGTTGGTCACACCACAAACTCGCTTTCAAGACGCTTAACTCTACATTTAACTGATAACTCTAACATGTTTAGACATTTAAAACAACATGCCTGCCCGCGTACTCAATTTCCAGAAAATCTTTGTTGACAACACAATTATATTTAAACTGTTTAAGTTAAACATGAAAATAATAAACAAAAATTAAAAATCCTTGAAGCTATATACATAAAACAGTTGAAACCTAACCTGAACAAAATAAACTATGAAATCTCCACAAACATTCTTAAATGCCTATAATCTATAGCAGAAGCCATTGGTTTATACCAATGGCTTCCCATACTTAATACTTCTCGTTTTCACTCTCGCGTGGTCATGTGTGACGTCACGATCTACGATGCGTTTTTCGCTTCCTTGGCTCGTAAATAAGAGTTTGTCGTTACTTTGAGCTTATTCAAACAGCAACGGCGGGCCATTATTGTGGTTTCGTATATGTATTATTTGATTTATTAAAATTATCATCTTTGATAATGGCTTATGTAAGCCGAAAGCTTAGATTGGATTCAAACATGTGTCAATATGGTGTTTTCCTTTCGTCTTTCAACGATAATGTGATTAAGCTTATCAGACAATACGAAAGGAACTTACTTAAAATAAATAGACAAAACTTGTCTATATTATTTAATGAAACATGCATTAATAAATATATATATATATATATATATATATATATATATATATATATATATATATATATTACATTGCGTATATTTTGGCTGCATGTTTTCATTAAGACATGTCACAATAAATAATTTAGACAAATTTTGTGTACTTATTTTTAATAGGATCCTCTCATAATTACGGACAGTTTTTTTAGTATCCTTATTAAAAAAGAAAAGAAAATTACCATGTTGATGCATATTCACTTTATTGCGAGTACTTTCGACATTTGCACAATGTCATCATCAGGGCCTTGTTTTTCTAAGACAAAAATTGTTGAGTTCATTATATTTCTAAGACATCAGAATATTAAATTTTTACGTGTGAAGTGAAAAATGCTAAGTTTATGTACTGTACAACTTCTAAATTTTATCATGTAAATACACGTGCAAACGTCAAGGGAAGTAACTACGTTATTGAAATGTCTAAATCTTTTTTAAAGAATAGCTATTTAAAACTATTAATTAAAACCTAGATATTTTGAATTATCTACTGTAAACATTTTAAAACATTTGTGCAGTATTCATAATTAATTTTTATTAAGGACTGGTTTCAAATTTCAATATAGATAGCTTCAAAAATTTTTAGTTTATTATTTTCATGAAAAAGTGTAGATGTATTTTTAAGAAGAATTTTCCTAAATTACGGATGTGGACAGGCATGCTGTTGTAAATGTTAGATGCATCATTCAAATGAAAACTTAATCTTCGAGACAACGTAGTAGTGGTATAACCAACATATATATTATTTTTTCCGTTGAAGATACAATCTGCTAAGGAACATTTACATTCATATACAATGTTGGTTTTCTACAACACGTTAGTTGATGGGAAGGAGTCATTACGAATGATTAAATTTTATATACTGAATTTAGTATAGTATATAATTATTTTTTTTACTAGGAAATGGATTAAATCCGACATATTATTTATTTTGTTTAAACGTTATTTTTTATGGATACTCATATTCGAGTAGAAGCTCTGTTTTTTTTTATCCAACTACATCCACCGGCTTTTTCTGATAAGGTTTCCTGAATATTCCACCCGGTAGATGTAGTTTGATAAAAATACTATTTAATTCAAAACAGAGCTTCTACTCGAATATGAGCACCCATCAAAAAATAACGTTTAAACAAAATAAATTAAAAATAACAATATGTCGGATTTAATCCATCTCCTAAAAAATAAATTTTCTTCGTTTACGTTAGGATACAATACAGAGCCGATATGGATGTTTCGAGAATCGTCACAGAAGTGTGTGTTCCAATATGCAACTAATTTAAAACAAATAAATTACGACGTAGTATATATGTTTCAAATATACTTGATTTATCTAGTAATCATAATTCTACTTGTTCCTCCGTTAGAAAATTAGTACTTGCGTTACTCCCTGCCATTACCTCAGATAAATAATGAAGCATTGACTGCGACAAAAGACAGAGATTTATCAGAGACGCTGTTTTGTTTTAGCGAGAATAAGAAAACATATACAATAAGAAAAAAAAGGAAAAAAAGAAGAAAGAATGAGAAGCTTGAGGAAATGATGACGATCTCACGCGTTTAACGTCTTACTTCAGCCATTTGTCAGTTTTTAAGTCTATTAATTTGTACGTTCAGTCAGTTTTTAAGTCTATTAATTTGTACCTTCTTACTTTTTTGAATAATGATCTGAAATCATACTTATGATTGTTATTGCAATATTTTGTTAAAGTTGTTAAGCTCAAATATATTTAACGCTGCGATAGGGGAATTTCCACGGGTATTTTATAGTTGTGGCACTCACAGGGAGCGTATTCAATAATTAACTTAAGAATTATGATCCATCAGAAAATTCAAATAGGTAAGCCGTGGAATTTTCATGTGTATTAATGTGTAGTAAGTATCTACCCCAAAATTAGACCACATATAGGCTTCATCTTTTAAATAGAAAATATGTTAAAAATGTCAATATATTTATATAAAAGATATATTTAAAGTAGTAGGTAATGTTTTTAGGATAACCGTTTAGTGTATCAGTTAGTGGTTTGTATACCAGCGGGTTCTGGGTAATTATTTTATCGGGAACTTTGGAATAAAACGAAGTGCCTCAAGGGAATAAAATAAATAATATATACTTATTTATTTGATTTAGAGTAGAGTGAGTACTTTGATATTCGATGTAGTAAAATGTTCGTTTATAAGGTAGATATTGGTAGCAGTCTGGAGAAAGTCCGTTTCAGTTCGGTAGTGGGTAGTTTCAGCGTCAGACCTTGCTAGTAGTAGTCATCTTAGAAATAGGTCAGCGTCAATCTACTGTGTTTTTCTCGGCCCTAAGAAAGGCAGAAAAATATCATTAGCAGATTACCTCTTAACTACTTCACGCATCACGCATGGCTGGTTTCTCCGGTGATTCTGTAGTTTCCCTTGCCTTCCCTTCTGCTCGTCTAGCCCAGAGCTGTAACCTTATATCCTTTTGACCAGGCTTTCAGACTTTGGCGCGAACCTTGATTTCGGCTAACATCAAAGTCTATTTGTGTCAATTTTTTTGATTAGCCCAAATTATTTTTATTTTCTGGCGTTTCTTTTTCATTTTTTTTTTTTAATATCGCGGAAATTATGCGTGGAGCCTGACTTATTTTGTTAGATTTATAATCATAAATAAGTTCTGACGTTTTGTGGCTGGCTTCAGTTTTCCTTTTCTTAGATTTGCCTTCTCATTAGTTGAGAGAGAAAGAGAGAAGCATAAGTGTTTTAAAGAAAAGCAATTGCCTTATTTTATGTTTATTTTTGTTTATACATTTTATTTTCGTGTTTTACTTTTTTTAATTAATTTTTTTTTTCTCACAGGATTCACTACAAATTAACCCCTAACCGTTTTTGCTATAGTAACCGTAATACCGAAAACTAAGGAATATTCATTCTACAGACCTCAGAAATGGTAAAAGAAAATGTTATGGAGATATCGATAAAGAGCTTCAATTACACCACATGTAGGTTTCATCTTTAAGTAAAAAAAAATTCAACAAACACATTTATAGAAAATTATAAAAGACAATTTTTTTTTGAAAAGATGAAGGAAAAAAGTATTCAATAAAAAAGTAAACTAATACAGCTGGAAAATGTTATTTTCTATGTGGTCGGTTCTCTAAACACATGCAGAACCTTCGAAGTAGTAATTTATTTTCTTAGAAAAAAAGGTGCAGTGTATCAATTGACCGCTACAGACATCACAGTAGCAATCCCAATCTCCTACTTGGTCTTCATCGTGAAAGTAAATTGTTACGGAGACATCGGTAGACAGCTACAATCTCACCCCCAGTACCAGTAATTCGACACTTCGCAAGTGAAAGGAATTGCAGTATGTGATCTAAGCCACAAAATACCGGAGGTCTGAATAGAATTTAATGATCATCACAAACTTTTGATCTAAGAGGAGTTGATATCTGATGGCCGTAATATTTGTCCTAAGAGATACGAAAGAAAGCCTTATACTCTTTGCTATATCAGAACGTCAAAAGTGCTATAGGTGGCTCAAAGGGTTGACTTAAGAGGTGTCCCCATAACCATCAAGTGCAGAATTAGGCTTCAAACTATGTCGATGGGTTCACATCAATATAAACAAGAAGTTAACCCAACCGAATTTAGGATATATATATATATATATATATATATATATATATATATATATATATATATATATATATAGTGTAACCCGGATATAAGAGACCCTGATATAAGAAACGCGGATATAAGATAGATTTTCTCTGGTCCCAAATTAGAGCCATACTCACCTAAACAAAATAGACCAAACCCGGATATAAGAGAAACCCGGACATAAGAGACTTCTTCTCCGGTCCCGACAACACTCTTATATCCGGGTTACACTGTATATCCTAAATATAAGAATTTAAGAAAGAACAAATGAAATATGTCTTTCTCTTACCTGATCTTCTCCACAACAGACCCTGCTAGCATGCACAAGTGCTGACTCTTATTTATCGTTCACGATAGGAGAGTCCAGCATATATATATATATATATAAGGCTCAAACACAAAAATTCAAAAGCTTTTTGAATTTGTAAGTCTGATAAATTGGATCATGACTATCGCCTTTTATATTATGTTCGTGCTCTGGATTTTATATATATATATATATATATATATATATATATATATATATATATATATATATATATATATATATATATATATATATATATATTATAATATTATAATTTAGGGTCTACTTTTTTATTGAGCACTGGTTTTTACAAATAAAAACAAAAATACTAAAGAACTTCGGATTATTTACCTAACGCGTTCTTTCCTATTTTTCTATATATTTGCACACGCACACATATATATATATTGACCACTAATATTATCAATATATATATATATATATATATATTATCAATATATATATATATATATATTATCAATATATATATATATATATTATCAATATATATATATATATTATCAATATATATATATATATATTATCAATATATATATATATATATTATCAATATATATATATATATATATTATCAATATATATATATATATATATATTATCAATATATATATATATATATATATTATCAATATATATATATATATATATATTATCAATATATATATATATATATATATTATCAATATATATATATATATATATATATATTATCAATATATATATATATATATATATTATCAATATATATATATATATATATATATTATCAATATATATATATATATATATATATTATCAATATATATATATATATATATATATTATCAATATATATATATATATATATATATTATCAATATATATATATATATATTATCAATATATATATATATATATATTATCAATATATATATATATATATATTATCAATATATATATATATATATATTATCAATATATATATATATATATATTATCAATATATATATATATATATATTATCAATATATATATATATATATATATATTATCAATATATATATATATATATATTATCAATATATATATATATTATCAATATATATATATATATTATCAATATATATATATATATTATCAATATATATATATATATATTATCAATATATATATATATTATCAATATATATATATATATTATCAATATATATATATTATCAATATATATATATATATTATCAATATATATATATATATTATCAATATATATATATATATTATCAATATATATATATATATTATCAATATATATATATATATATATATATATATTATCAATATATATATATATATATATATATTATCAATATATATATATATATATTATCAATATATATATATATATTATCAATATATATATATATATTATCAATATATATATATATATTATCAATATATATATATATATTATCAATATATATATATATATTATCAATATATATATATATATATATATATATTATCAATATATATATATATATATTATCAATATATATATATATATTATCAATATATATATATATATATATATATATTATCAATATATATATATATATATTATCAATATATATATATATATATATATATTATCAATATATATATATATATATTATCAATATATATATATATATATATATATTATCAATATATATTATATATATATATATTATCAATATATATATATATATATATTATCAATATATATATATATTGATAATATTAGTGGTCAATATATATAAATAAAAAGAAAGAACAGTAAGATATAAAATCCGGTGTTCTTATAGATATTTTTATTTTTACACAATAGTGCTCAATGTAAATTTACAGAGCATTAATATTATAAATTAATTGATTTAAAATATGGGTTTTTCGCTACACAGTGATAACCATGTTTCAGAAATGGAAGCTAAAGCTTTCAAATTTAATATATATATATATATATACTCACACACACAAAACAACCGGATATTAGGAAGTTATATAAATGCCTCACGTGGTAAATGACAGACTTCCTTACTTCCTCGCGAGAAAAAGATCGAACATTCAAGGAAAGACCCCAAAACCACATACCTCCTGATTGGCCGATGTTAATTTGACGGTGTACAGAAGTGAATAAACAATTATTCTACGAATGAAAAATGATGTCTCGTATTCTTATCTGACATTACTAGCATTACAGAATGTTTCTCGGCTGTGAATTGTTCTCGATCTGGTACCACTCGAAAATTTTACAGTCGTGCTGCAAGCAGATTTTTACGAAAGGTAAAGATGCAGCCAAGAATTGATAGTAGAAATTGATGGAATTAGAAATCGCAAGGAGTTGATTGAACATCTAAGTATCAGAGATAAGAGTTACACCTCAAGCTGTCAACAATACAATCCTAACATGACTGGCGATCTTGTAGAGCACAAAATCTACCGCTTATTAAAAAGAAAAAGGAAATCATGTATAGAGGAACGTCTGGAATTTGTCGAGGAGCATTTATGTAAGCCAGATGCAGGGCAGAAAATTCAAGCCAAACAATGCACATTGATTCACATGAAAAGTGAATCATAGAGACAGCAATAAAATGGTTTGGGGCTGTTTTCATCCCATGGTACTGAACGAGGCTTATGGTTATATCACGTTGAGACAAAACTAATCATCCGATCACCGAAGTTAAGCAACGTTGAACCTGATCAGTTGAGTCACCGCTAGGGAATACCAGGTGTTGTAAGCTACGCGACAGGCCTAGCAAGGCAGCGATGGATACGGTCCCGCTACTTATACTAACAGAAGACCTCGATATGTAAAGGTGCTTCTGGACTGACAGGTCGCAACTCCTACCTGGAGTTGGGCGAGTGAGTGTTTGGTACTGATCGATTTCACATACATTAATTTTTTTAATAAGAATTTTGAGCAGTAAACGGTTTGGTTAATCTTTGGTCCAAAATTTGTATTCGAATTGCTTATTTTTCGTGATTAGCTCTAATAAATAGAAGAGAATGAGACAGTATGAGTAATGTAACTGAATTGGTAGAATTCTCGAATACAATGTAAAATAATATATTTAGTAAGTGTTTTTGTTTAATTTTACGTTTTTTGTTTGTTTTTGTTTGTTGTTTTCGATGCCACATTGACGATAGTGGTGGAATTGCTTAAGATGTAGTCAAATCTGAACACAGTTGCTTATTAAAGAGTGTATACAAATAGAGGGAAGAATGAATGGAGCCATGTATTATTAATTTATTAATTTTCTATTTAATTATATTAAACAAAAACCTTACATCAGTCAAGGCTTCAAAAATGCACTAAAATAGGGTGTATCAGCAGGACAACGATAACAGACATAATGTCAACACAAACAGTGGTTTGAAAAGTAAAAAATCAACATTTTACATTATTTACATGTGGACTATTGTCCTTATCTTTATTGTTGTTATCCCGTCCTGTGTATGATGATAAACTGCATCCAACAGCAAGGCCTCTGATCAGGAGGCTTTGAGGAGCGTGCAACCACCTCTTAATTGCTGATGTTCCCAGGTCCACCCTGACCCGGGGTGGTAGCACCTGTTAGGGTCCCAGCTATGGGCAAATAGTTAACCCCGAAACTGAGGTAAAAAAGCATTATAAAAGTGTAAAAATAGGTTTTAGTACCAGGAATACTTTCGAAAAATTATTACCAGAAATAAATTTTTGAAGAAAAAATGAAATATTAGCAGCAATAAGTTTAAAAAACAAAAAAAAAAAAAAACTATTATCAGCTATACGTTTTTGAAAAAATAATATTACCAGCTATACGTTTTTGAAAAAATAATATTACCAGCTATACGTTTTTGAAAAAATAATATTACCAGCTATACATTTTTGAGGATAAAATATTAAGAGAAATAGATTTTTGACGAAACAAAAATATTACCAGGAAAAAAAAAGTTGTCGGCATTAAATGACCCATTGAGGTTGTTATGCCATAAAGCAAAACAAACCAAACCATTTATTACTGTTATCACGACGTTCCGGCCGTTGTGCCCATCGGCCTTCATCATATGTACGTTGATCCGCGTAGCCTACAGGGAATCGAGTTAGACGAGATATACCTAGATGTGAACAATCTACCCCGTAGATTAAATAAAGGGTTCAGTTCGAACTCCCCTGTAGGTTACCCGGATCGACAAATACCTGATGACGACCGGAAGATACAAACATTGCGATAACAACAACAAAGCTTAGGACAATAAAATAATCCGCATGCGAATAATGTAAATAATGATTACTCCTCATCTAAGAAATTTCGACAGAAGGAACATCAACCTGTTGAAATGGACCAGTTAGTTAGATCTGCCATGAAAAGTGGTCCAAAATATCATCAGAAGTGGTTATCGTTTGTAGTTAATGATTACTTAAGAGAAACTGGAATCTGCTAATCTGAACAAAAAGTATTACACTCTATTTAATTTTGTTCTATGTCGGGTATTGAACTCATATTTGCTTTATTTTTTGAAAGTGAATTTTTTATAATTTTAAATTCGATTTAGAATTCAAGTTTTCCCTTAAAACTAGGCTTATATTTATTACAGATCTGTAGTCACGAATGACCAAAGATACGGTAAAACAAAAATGCCAGGTGAACCAAATTCTAATAGACACGACGTGTTTTTTTTTTTTCTTCTTTCTTTGGTTTCAATTAAGGTGGGTACCAAGAATTGAGATTTTTGACTTACGTGTTAATATAGCCTTGGGAAAGGTATGAATCCTCTCCCCCCCCCCCACCAATCTATGGATAAATAGACCGGGTTCTATAGCCTGGTCTACCGCAGAAAGAAAGGACTTCATCAGACTAATAATGTCTTCATTGCTGGAATTATATATGTAGGGAATGGGGAGATATAAAAACGAGATCATCAGTTATATAACTATGTACCAAGAGGAGGCGCGGTGGAGTAATGGATAGCGGCTTAGATTAAGGAATCGGAGGGCCGAGTTCGAATTCCAGTCGAATCCATTACATTCACTTATGTGTTATTACCCTTAGGAAAGGTATGAATACTCCTCTTCTCCCCCAGCTAAGGGGCAAATAACAGGACAGATTGCGGGGAAAAACCTATCGAAAGATACATGATCGCCTAAGCGTGTATCACGCATGGCACATAACTGACTGATATTTGTTAAAATTTTGGCTCATACTCTAACAACGGAATCTTTATGTGGTATAATTTTGTAGTAAAATATTAGGAAATTTATAACATTTTCCTTGATAGGAAATATGTAAGTGAATAATGCTGTAATCATAAACTGATTGTAAACATACAAATGCAACCACACAGAAAAATCAATCAGTCTGTCTTCTAACCAGATCCTATTTGAAAATTTGTATCCGTGTTCATGGGCCTAGTAATTTAATTGCAGAAGATCAGCCATGAAGAGCGATTCAAAATACCAGCAGGAGTTGGAGCGTGGAGTCGTAATGATATCCCAACAAGTGTTAGAACCTAACGGTAACTTATAAGAAGCGACCAGAGACTGTCGTTGCAAACAAAGACTATTCACCATAGTATTATTAAGCTTGACTTGATTCTTTTTTGTGTCGGATATCGAATAGTTTTTTTAATTCTATTTTTTAAACACATCTTTTATAATTGTATATAGTCGTTGAAAGTTTTTGCTCATAATTATTATTGTAAGAATAAAACCTATATGGGGTAAATAACTCAATAAACCTTCTTTTTTTAGGAGCATGTTGAATACTTATATTCCCCACTGTAGATATACGTATTTTAAAATATTAAGACTAAGAGCTTGTGTTTCTCAAAAAATGAAAAAAGGTTTTAATAAGAATCTTACGCAGTCTAATTCGGCAAACAACACAAAAAGATTGTCTGAAGCCAAGAGGATTAAAATATTAGTTCGTGGATTTGGTGGCAAAGTAATTATGAGTTCAATCCCAGGGTCGGGTAGTACAAACTCAGACTCAGTGGAATCAGGATAAGCAATAACTGAGCAATACTAAAAATAAACCAAGATATAGACAGTGAAACGAGAACAATCTACTCCTGGAGATTAAATAAAGGGTTAATTTCGAAGTTCCCTGATGGTTACCCGGATCAACAGAAACCTGAAGAAGTTACAGCAGCCGAAACGTTGTGATAATAACAATAATAATACTCATTACTAGCAGTTTCTACATTAGTCCTCATAAAAGAAGAATTGTAAGAACAATAAGAAAAATTTGCAGAATATTCCTTGTCCGTCGTATTCAATGAAGCATGATAAAAACAACAAAGATGAAGACATTAGTCTGTATGTAAATGATGTAAATAAGACAAAACATTTTTAGTCTTCTCATGTTGACATTTTTCACTTAGCTGACAAATTGTAACCATCCTTTTTTTAACCAACGTGTTTATTTCCGTATTTAATCTATTTTCCTCTTATTAAATTTCCCTTAGCTTTTCTAAGGATACCTTTAACCTTAGGTTCAGTCTAGTTTGATGTATATCCACCTAGAAGGCAATAACTCCCTTATCTTTTTTAAGTTTAGCGTTATCTGATACAGGGCCACAGTGATGGGACAATTATACATTATAGTCCACGGAAGGCTATCAAATGTAATAGACACTTGAAGAAGGCCGCAGGGAATGTGAGTCGAAATGGAGTGACAGCAAAAAACCCAGCAAAGACAAAGAAACTAATCCTCACAAATCAATACATAATAGTGACAATGCTTCGTCTCAGAAATTAAGACAAAAATACTTGTGTGTGTGTGTTTAAGGATTGAACAAGCAGTGGTCGGTAAGACTAGATTGTGAACAATTGCTGAATAGAGCTGAGGTTAAATGGATATTTATTTATTCATTTCCCCACCAGAATGAAATACAGCACATGACTTCTTTTTCGTGTGTAAGAGGTATTGACTGCCTAAAGGTTAACAGCAGAAAAAAATAAAATTAGTGAGCAGAGTCCAAATTCTAAATGAGACAGTTTGTGCCCACTTTGTACTAATGTCTCTAGAAAAGGCGTTACTCCATCTTTTTTTCCCCTCTTGATAGCTATTGGTTAAATAAGGAGGAGTAATGGATAGCGGCTCGGATTGAGGAATCGGAGAGCCAAGTTCGAATTCCAGTTGAATCCATTACATTCACTTACGTGCAAATACACTTGGGAATGGTATGAATCCTCTTCTCCCCCAGCTATGACAGACATGGTTCTATAGCCTTGAAAGAAAATGGCAACCTACTCATAACTGACTGATAGCTATTGGTTAAATAACGGACCGGGCTCTCTAGCCTTAGTTGGCAACCAGTATAGGAGAACAACAAGATAATGGGAAATATCTCGACTACAAGAACGCCCATAGCAATGTGCATTGATTGGTTGGTTGTTTTTGTTTAGAGGAAATCAACCTCTGTGAGTTATTTAATGCGGAAATTAATATAGTTTGTACGTAATTTTATTTTTTTTGGAAATAATAATGGTTTTAATAATATAAGTTTTAGAAGGGGAGAGAAGAGATTGATTCATACCTTTGCGTAAATGATTATAACGAACCCAACTGGAACTGGAACTCGGCTCTCCGATTAAAAATTTCGAGCTATTATCCATTACACCATCCGCACATCCAAGTTTACAGTGCCTGGTATTCCCAAGAGGTTACCCATTTAGGTATTGACCAGGCTCGACGTTACTTCGGCGATCGTACGGGAACCGGTAGCAATGTACAGTTTACAAATATTGTAAAAAAGAAACCGTGAAGAGCTATTACCGCCTACAGCCTGAAGAGGCATTGTACTTATGGAAGAGTCTGGGTGCAAAAATTGCCTAGTTCCATTAGAAAATTACCATATGTACGAGGAATACTCTTAACCCGGTCTTTTTTTTTCAGAGGAGGTGCTGCATGAGAGATAGAACCCTTAAAACTAGGCTTATATTTATTACAGATCTGTAGTCACGAATGACCAAAGATACGGTAAAACAAAAATGCCAGGTGAACCAAATTCTAATAGACACGACGTGTTGTTTTTTTCTTTCTTTGGTTTCAATTAAAGTGGGTACCAAGAATTGAGATTTAAACTGCTCGTGGAGATATAGAAGTGTATTTTTGTGTTATCTGTTAAGGTAATTTTGCATGAATAGCAATATAGGCGTTAATATAAGAAACGTTTTTGCTTTTCACGTACACACACATACATACATACATACCAAAAGTAACTGTTTGTTCTTTTTCCCGCCTATCGCTATTCATTTCCACCTCGCCATCTTTCTTCCTTCCGCTATTTCATTTCGTTTCTCTTGCTTGGCATACTCTTCTACTGGTTCCGTCTCATTCTTTTTGTTGTCTCTTGTCTCAAAAACAGCCGAGCCAATGTCTCCCCAATTTCTTCTTCTTTTCACTAATTAAGTTGTTCTATCGATCCCTGCCTTCCAGCAGCTCCAACCGAAATCACCAAGAAATGGTTTTTCTTCTTTCTCTTTTCGACTAATTTTATTTCCTTTTTCTTATTTTTCAATGTCTGTCGCCGTTTTGCCCAATGTCTCAGTATGACAACTAAAGAACCAACCTAGAAATCAGTCTTCTCATCGACTTTCTTTTTATTCATTCATTCATTCATTCACGTCTTCTTTTGCTGTATTTTTTTTCGTTTTTCATTGTCTTTCTTTTTTATCCTTCCTACGCACACCCGTAAAAAAAAATTCTTTCTTCAGCCGAAACTCAATTTCGGCAAAATTGTGCGTGTTGATCAGCAGAACAAAACTTGTTATCACTATCTTCCTCCTAATGAATTTTAAGGTGACCTTTTGTTTTTTCCTAAAATTTCGTGAGTAAAAAGCAAATAAATAAACAAATTAAATACCAAAGAAAGAATAAAAATGTCACGATTGCGCCTAAAATGTTATTACATTTTTTTTTTTCGAATAGATTTTTTGCTCTTTCATTTTCCAATTTGGCTGGGCAAAAGAGTTTTATGTATTGACGTGGGTGGTGGTCTTTTTTTTCCGATTTTTCATTTGCTTTTTTCGATATCATATTGTGAATAATAATTTCTTTCTTTTTTGTCTTACAGTATTCTATCTTTCTTCGCAGAAACAGAAAGTAAACATAAAGAACCCACCTTAGAATTAATGAAAGCCTTAAATTGCATAGAGATTTTTCTTTTCTTGAAATCAATGACAGCTGAAGACAAATTAAACAGGGGTTATGGAGCACTGCAGTAATACGTCTGGCGATCACATTAGTGTAAGGTACAAGAAATTATCATTACATTAGTTATTTTAAATAATTTTTTTTCGTATATTTGAATACGTCAACGTGTTTTTATGTTAATTTTAAGATAATCACCAAA
>OZ038479.1:74857541-75002541 GCA_964036315.1 Acanthosepion esculentum | reverse complement strand
TCTGTGAATTGCTAAGCCTTCCTGTTGAAGATAATAAAGTGGCTTCCCTTTGCCTTCTCCATGATTTGGATTTCAGAATTTTCATTCTCTTAGAAAGTTTGCCATCCAAGGCTAGAGAACCCAGATTATCTTGCTATTTAACTTCTAGCAGTAGGAGGGAGAATGGATAGATGAACACAATACACTAAGCCAAAATTTGAATTTGGTTGTTTCTACTTTCCAATAAATGTTATATGTTCTGCACATTGATGTTTCTATATAGAGTGTGGAAATAAAGTAACTACTACAAGTGAAATCAAACCTAGAAGAAAAGCAAAATAAGATTAAAAAAAAAAGAAAAAAATATTAACAAATCATTAAATTGTTATTTTTTGTGGGAAGGAGGTGGGCAGTGAGCTAACCACAAAAATAATTTGCGAATATCACTCAAGCCAAAAGGTAAATGTCTGATGCGATTGCTTTCATCAGGAAGAGTTCATGAATCTTTCTTCACTGATGGAAAGATTACAGATGGAAACAAATTGAACATATCAGACAATTGCTATTTTTTTCTCACAAATCTTCAGAAGTATCTGTCTATATTTCTGAGATGAGGTATTATGTACATTATTTACATTATTCGGACTATTGTCCTCATCTTTGTCGCCATATTTATTATAACGTTTCTGCCGGTGTACGCTCCAGCCTTCTTCAGGTGATTGGAATGTCGAACTGAACCATTTATTTCGCTCACTGGGGTAGACTGTTCTAGTTCCACGTGCCATGTTTAATGGATGTTAGTTATCAGTTATCTCCTGTTAATTTTTCCCTCTAAAAGTTCTCCACTGCCTTAACCGGATATTGAACTCACACTCTTTGGGTCCTGTCACTGGATCTAACCAACGTCTTTATCCACTGTGCCATGTGTCCTTCAGAAGTAGTTTGCAAACAATAATCTTTCTGCAGTATAGTGCACCTGCACATCACATGTTAACAGTGTTTTCGGAACAAAGATTACCAAATATGTGACTGAGGAGAGCAGGATCACTGATTTGATCAGCAAGGTCCTTTGATATCATACCTCAAGACATTTTGGTTTGAGGACCATATTAAAAATGCAATTTACAACAAAAATCCTGAAACATGTTAGGACTTAAAGAATTTCACTGTAGAAGAGTCAGGTATGATATCATCTGAAAAATGCCAAAATGCTCTACTAAGTTTTCATGGAAGATTGCAAATTTGCATTGACAATGATGACTCATCTGTTGGGAAATATAAATGTTATTCTATTTTTGATTTGGCAAAAACATTTTCTTTTATATCTCATTTTGCCTATCTTCTAATTTGTGTTTCAAATGTGGGATTTTACTGTTTCCACCATATACACACACACACACATATATATATATATATATATATGTGTGTGTGTGTGTGTAATTTGGCAGCAACTTTTCTTTTAAACATGTAGTATTGAATGTTAAAGACAACATAGTCTTGCATATTTTCTTTTGAATTTTCTCATATTCTCTAATGAGACTTTTTATTTGAAAATGATTTCGAAATAAGTATTGTCCGTACGATGACCTAGCGCTTTCGAACATCATTGTTCATCTTCAGGGTCAATATTTTTAGTCAAAACTTTTTAAACAAACATTTGCCAATTATCTTGTAGCGTAATCATGTTGCTACTTTTTTACAAACTAAATAAACGTTAAAATCCTTTTAATTTCAAAAGACGCGATGATGTTATCACGTGCAGGGCGAAGATTTTTATCATGTGACAGCGTGAAAAAGATTTTTATTATACAAGCCAAAAGATCGAAGAATACGTTATAAAATTTAAATATATATAAGAAAAAGACAAGTAATATACAGAGGCTGTAAATAAAGTAGCTACCATATTTGTAATGAAAAATAGAAGAAAAGCAAAAGAAGATTAAAAGAAATTTGTTTCATCAAAAAATCAAACGATGAGGAAAGTTTTGGTGTGGGGACAGCAAATCACCAACAGAAACAATTGTTAAATGTCACTCAAGCTGAAAGGTAAATGTCTGGATGAGGTTGTCATCAGCAAGAGCTTAAAGACCTTTCTACACTGATGGAAACCTTACTGGTGAAAACTAATTAAACATGTTGGACAATTCCACCAACCACCCACCCACCGTGCCACAATCTTCAAAATTATTTGGCAAGCAATAATCTTTCTGCACTGAACATGACACATGCTATCAGAGAAGCTTCAGAATAAAAATTACCAATTACTGCTTAGGAGAGCAGAACCACTGCAAGATCCCCTGATATCAGATTAGCAGAAAAGGTTTCATCATTTTATAGTTGAAATGGTGAGATGCAACGCAAGTTCTATGCTAACAGTGTCTTCTCTCGCACTTTTCACTTGTGGAATTCTCTTCTGACGTCTTCTGGGAACAATGGGAAAAAGAGCATTTTTCTTTTTTCTTTCCAATTTATTTTTAGTCTATGAATAATGATCAAAAAGTAAACGTGAACATTGTCATTATTGTCAAAGAAATCTCCCTTCAGTTTATCCATATCCGTCTCTTTCTTTTATACATAAAGAATGTAAATAAAGTACAGCACTTGAAACTCAAAATAAAAGAAAAATAGAATGAGATATAAAAGAAATATTTTTATTATCAAACAATAGGTAAAATCTATACTTAACTGATGAGCCGCCATTGTCAATGCAAATTTGCAATCTTTTATGAAAACATTGAGGAGCATTTTGCGATATTTCAGTTGTTACGTTTTTTTTGGTTTTTTTTTCATATTTTAAAAATGATTTCTCCCCAAGCAAGGCAATAAAACTACTAAGACTCACTAGGTTACTGAGTTTGAAATAATAGGAGAACAATAAAAGAACAGGAATTAAGACAGAAGATATCAATTGGCATTGGATCTAAATTTTTTAGGATCAAAGTTAACTGGAAAAAAATCTGGAAGAGAGTTCCACAAATAAGAAATGCAAGAGAAGAAATTGTTAGCATAGATATTACAGGTGAGAATAAAGGAAAGAAAACCATTTAGGTATTTAGCTATATCGTATGTATGCCATGTCAACATAGTTTGTATGAAATTAACTAGTCAGTTTGCCAGGGGGAAAAAAAAAATCCCCAGTGGAGACAAGTCCCGATGATGTTGCTGAAGAAGTGGTTTCATGCTTGTCCCTTTCATTGTTCAAATAGAACAATACCTAGTCGGCATCCTGGCAGACAAAGACAGGTATAAATGTAAGACTATGGTCAACTTTTTCACATTTCATATTGTTAACGAGGAATTCGCACTTGTGCAGACATTTTTCTAGAAGATCAATTTTTTTTTAATCCTTTCACCTCAAGCAAAGCAATACAGCCATTAAGACAAAATGGGTTACTGAGCGTGAAAGAATTTGAGAAAAAAGAAAACATTATTAAGTAGAGCAACAAAAGAACAGGAATTAAGAAGACAGAAGATGATGATTGATGTTGCATTTCAATTTTTGAAGATCAAAGTTGACTGGAAAGCAAGAGGCCAGAAGAAAGTTCCACAAGCTAGAAGTGTAAGAGAAGAAACTCTTAGCATAGATATTACAGTCACATCTAGCAATTTCTATGGCAAAATATGGGACCTAACTGCCAATCTATTACTGCACTTAAATTCATAAAGTCGAGGTACCATAGATGAAAGCTCATCAGAACAATAACCATGAAAATATTTATAAAAAAAAGCACACAGGGAAGCTATGTTATGGCAGTGGGAAAGTGACTGAAGCTGAGATGTAAGGTCATGACCAATATCATTGCAGATTCTTTTTTAGATTTTATCAAAAATCTCTAAATACATAAGCAAAGTACCAAAATAGAGTTATACATGTAAAATAACAAGGCTGAAGCAATAACTGATTGAGAGTTGCTTTTTCTCAACTCCATCAAATGGTTTTGCCAGAGATGAATAAATCTGTATAGTGAATATTTGAGCTTAATGTAACTAAACCCACTAACAGAATGACAAGCTAGGTTTTGTCTTCCATAATTATAATGCTATGAAACCATCTTTGCTCAAAGACAAACTCATAAAAAAACTCTCTGATATTAATACGTGAATCTTTGGGTTGATGCATCTATGTAGCAAATCCTTAAAAATCAAGCAAGATCCAAAAGACACAAGCACATACTATGATAAGTACACACCAAAAAATTCTTTCTTGTCTCCATGCACACATGGTAATTAGCCATCAGTTTCTAAGATTAAGACCAATCATCTTTGGGGACTCGTGCTTGCATGAATATTAGGTGATAGGGATCTAGATGTCTGCAGTATCATTCTTGTTGCCATTATGCTCAGATGAAAAAAGATTTGTAATGAAGGAAGGGAGACAGAAATAAAAATTCTTGCTTTCCCAAGTGTTTTAACAAGAACTGATACTTGTAATTTGTAGCCCAAATCAGAAACACTCAATTACACCTTCAGTAAAACTAGTGTTTGTATATATATATATTGGGATACTTATATAGTGGAAACGTTATTTTGATGCTCACAGATATATGAGACGGACAATGGGAGAGGGTAGAATAGAAAACTGATAGATTTGAGATTTGATCACAAAAACTATAGTGGTGATTTCCCATTACCAGAAACTTACTTAAGAGAAAAGATACTTTTCATGGAATGACAAAATGTCCTTTTTTCAATCATTAAGAATTGTATACTGACTGACTGACAAACACAGTAGGGCAGAATTAATAGGGAAATCAATAACAACATACACTATATCAGCTTTAACTATACAAGTCAATACTTCTGAAATAAAATTAGTATTAACTGATTTCTGTCTGAATTTCTGGGATGAAGAGTTATTATTTACATACAGTCCAGTGTCCTTATTTTCGTTATCATCATCACAAAGTTTCAGATGTTGTGCCTTCCAGCCTTCATCAGGTGCTTGTTGATCTGGGTAACTTTCAGGGAATTTCCAATTTAACCCTGTATTTAATCCCTGGGTGTTGACTGTTCTCATTGACAATGTCTAGAGATATCTCATCTAGTTTTTATTTAGTACTGCTCAGTTATTGCTCATCCTGTTTTCACAGAGTCCAAGTACACTACCAAGCCCAAGGAATGAATTCACAATTTTATTTTTACATTGCTGTTCCTCCTGTACAAAGCCCAAGAGCCACTCGAGGTACAGAGTTACAGAGTAAGAAGCATCACTCCAAGCAAGGTGATAATACCACCAAGATGCAAGGGGTCGCCAAAATTGAAAGAGAAGGAAAAGATTTTAGAGAGAATCAGAAACGCAATCCTAAAAAGGAAACAAGGGATAAACCTCTACTCCTGTTCAGGTGATCAGGGATGATTGTGGACCAAACGATAGGCAAACCTGAACCAATGTTTTAATTAACTAGGTTATTGCCCTACATGTAAATAATAACCAAATGATATTGTTTAATTTTCAGAATTTACTTCTGATAATTATACCATCTGAATTTCAACTTCTATTTATTTTTATTAGGAATATTTCCAACAAATTATGTATTATAAATATATAAATAAATGAGGGATTTTTCATTATTAACCTGACAGATTTTATTACTTAAATGTTATTTTAGTGGATACTCACATTTGAGTAGACGCTGCATTTATTTATTAAACAGTATATTTATTTATTTTCATCCACTAGCCAGGATTCAAACCTTCATCCCCCTTGGTAGGAAAAACCACCATTAGATCCAACATGTTTTAAAATTTCTTTGCCATGAAGTGTGTAAATCTTTCTCAGACTCTCTATTTATATCTGCTCATTCTTATATCCTAATGTAAACAACATAATTTCTAAAGTAACAAATTTTTATTTATTAATCTCACAGATTACTTAAATGTTATTTTAAATGGATACCCATATTTGAGTAGATGCTATATTTATTTATTAAACTGTATATGTATTTTTATCTACTGGCCTGAATATTTGAGAAATCTTATTAAAGAAAAATATGCGCTCTCTGGCAGTATCTGAACTTGACCCCCAACACACACACACACACACCTTGGCAGGAAAAAACATTTAAGTAACAAAATCTGTAGGATTAATAAATAAAAATCCCTCATTTTTTTCAGAAATTGCTTTGTTTACATTAAGATACAAAACTGAGCAGATATGAATGTTTCCAGAGAGTGAAGGATTGCCATTTATATGGCACTATTGAACTTGATGTTGATACACTTCATGGCCAAGATGCTCTAATGCGTGCTGGATCGAACACCGGTTTCTCCTGCCAAGGGGAAAGCAGGTTCAGATCAGAGAGTGCATATTTTCTTTAATAAAATTTCTCAAATATTCAGGCTGGTAGTTTGGTTTGGTTTGGTTTGTTTTATCGCATATCAACCTCAATGGGTTATTTAATGCCGACAACTTTTTTTCCTGGTAATATTTTGTTTTGTCAAAAATCTATTTCTGGTAATATTTTTTTTCCTCAAAAGTGTATTGCATAGCTGGTAATATTATTTTTAAAAATATATTGCTGGTAAATTTTTTTTTTTTTCAAAAATGTATTGCTGGTAATATTTTTTTTCTTCTTAATAGTTTTTTTTATTCAAAAATTTATTTCTGGTAATAATTTTTTTACAAAGTATTTCTGGTATTAAAACCTATCTTTACACTTTCATAATGCTTTTTACCTCAGTTTTGGGGTTAACTATTTGCCCATAGCTGGGATCCTAACAAGATCAGGGTTAGGGTTGACCTGGGAACACCAGCAACTAAGAGGTGGTTCCATGCTCTTCAAAACCTCCTGATCAGAGGCCTTGCTTTTGAACGTAGTTTATCGTCTTATCCTGGATGCAGATGTAGTTTATCATCATGCCCAGGATGGTCAGGCTGGTAGATGAAAATAAATCAATATACTGATTAATAAACAGAGTGTCTACTCAAATACGGGTATCCACTAAAAATATTGTTTGAGTAATAAAATTATAAATATATCTATAATACTTAAATAATCTGTGGAGGTACAACATTTTATTATGGCTTTAAAAACGAACATTTTAAAAGTATATATTAGAATTAATGTATACCAATATATTAAACTAAAGGGGGGTGGAAGCAAAAGACCAACAAAAAAAAATAATGATTGCTCACTGTAAAGTGGTGAATCAAAAAATGTAGTAAAAAAGAAGGGCTAATCAGTTATCATTCCTTGCTCGTCAGAACTCAATTAAGTACAAAACATATACATGCTCAATGGATTAAAAAGGGAGAGAAAAAATACTACCAGAGAATCAGGAATATTTATTATTTACATATTTATAGACTGCCATGGGTCTCAACAAAGTTGCAACTTCAAAAGAGAAACAAGATATTGTAAAGTTGTGCAATTGCAACAAAAAAACGTTAGAAATTGTAAAGAAAAAAAAAAATTGAGCAGAGATCAAAGAACGATTCAAAAAGAAATTGAAAAGACTGGCAAGTATAAGAAAAAATTACTTTAAGAATATCACAAAAAGAGATTTGAGAAAATTAGAAAGATAGTTAAAAAGAGAAAAGATGCGGAATATTAAGAGTGTTGCTTAAAAGCCTGGAAGCAACCAAACTACCATCACCAACAGAAACATGTAAGCTAGGTGAAGAAGTACATGAAAACTGATTTTTTTTTTCAATAGTAATTTTTGGCGGTGAATGTAGAGCTACATTGGCTGAACCTGATAGCTCAGCTTTTCATAGAAATAATCAATATTATTTAGAAGGCAACCAGAAGTAAGAGAAGTAATGTTTTGTAATGATTAGCAATAGAATTACAGTTTCTTTCAAAGCTGATAGCATCCAGATAAAAAATAATAACAATTTTATTGTGAAACATTCATATGATTTTTTTACAGTAATGTTCACCCTGCACAAGGCCCAGAGGCCACCTGAGGTAATGGGTTACATTAAGGCAGTTGTTCTCAAACGGTGCAGCACGCCTCATAGTTTCAGCAGAAGAGGATAGCAGGTGAGGCAGAAAGATTGAAAGAGAATCAAAGATTTAGAAACAGTTTCAAAATTTCATATGCCAAAAATGAATAGGATTTCAAAATTGAAAATATTATTATGAATTACTTGTAATTGCATGTATGAATACCAGTATAAATAGTTATAAATAATTATTGACCAATTTTATCGCTGTGATATTTTTATATTATATCAAGTACTAAGAATATAATAACTAAGGTCTGCAAATTGGAGGAGAGAGTTATCAATGATAATGGTCAGACATGGAATCTGCATTTATCTCTCACTGTTTTTTTTATTTTTAAATGTACTTTTTATCACATAAACCTTGGTGAGAAACAAACAAATTTTCATTCTGAAGGAAGATAGTTCATCTGAGCCCTTTCCATGGAAGTAGTGATAGAGCAGTGAGAAGCTTGCCACTTTTCATCCATGACAGAGAGGTTGGAGGGTGGAAAATAGTTCTTCACCAACAAGGACACAGAGACATTTCTGACCTCTATCAAGACTGGAAAGTGAGGAATGGGAAGCTCCTGCCCAAATACGACAACAGAACTCTATTTTCAGTCTGATCTGGCTCTTATAAAACTAGAGAAGAGCATGAGGAGTCAGGTACTTACTGGACTAGTACAGGGAGCCGATCAATTTATATTTAGTGATGGATTGTATATAAGAGTTCCACTATAAAATTAAGTGATTGATTGATTTTGTTTTCTATAGGTTATCAACCATTTGCAGGTTATTTAAAGCCAGAAAATATTTTTGAATTGTAAGATTTTTTTTGTTTTGGAGGTAATAGTGGTTTAGTGGTACAAGTCTTACCCATAGCTGGAGGAAAAGAGGTGGATTCATATCTTTCCCAAGGGCATTTGCATGTAAGTGACTATAACGAACCCAACTGAATTAGATCTCGGCACTTCAATTAACAAATCTAAGTCATTATTCATTACACCACCTGCACATCCAACCTTACAGCACCTAATATTTCCAAGTGGTCCCCCATGTAGTTAAGGAGCTGGCTCGGCATTACTTAACTTCAGTGATCATATGGGAACTGGTCTTTCAACATGATATAGCCATAAGTATATCTTCGTAAATACAAATCATACAATCATAATTCTTTTTACGAAAAGGTGGATCGGTTGATACTGAGTTTGTATATATATTTATTTTATCATTAATTATTGTACTTTTTTAGTTTTAGCTGGACACACAGACAGACAGACAGACAACTACCCTTTATATATGGATAGATTACTAAACTTTATCATTAATTCACATATAAAAATAATAAGAAAAATCTAAAAAAATAAAAAGTAATTTTTAAAAATCAGAAAACACTTCACTTACTGTACTGTTTTCAAATGCTGATAATTGGCTTCAGTAGCACACATCCATATATAATCCTAAAGGGTTTTCTGAATAAAAACAAATATTGTGCAACTGATTTGTATTGTCTATATTTCTGACATGAGGTATTATGTACATTATTTACATTATTTGGACTCACACTCTTTGGGTCCTGTCACTGGATCTAACCAATGACTTTAACCACTATGAAATAAAGGCGTTGGTTAGATCCAGTGACCCGGTTAAGGCAGTGGAGAACTTTCAGAGGGAAAAATTAACAGGAGATAACTGATAACTGACACCCATTAAAACATGGCACGTGGAACTAGAACAGTCTACCCCAGTGAGCGTAATAAAGGGTTCAGTTCGACATTCTAACCACCTGAAGAAGGCCGGAACATACAACGGCCGAAACGTTGTAATAAATATGGCGACAAAGATGAGGACATTAGTCCGAATAATGTAAATACTGATTTGTATTGTATTATACAACTGACTTATGTTTTTGCAAATGTGTTACACAATTTTTTCACTTTGTTATTGATTTGCATAACATTGTTCTGATATATAGAAATTTATATATCATATCCTCCCATATTATGTAATATTATTTACTTCTGTTACACATCAGATGTGACACTGAGGCCACGAAGTGCTTAAATGTTAGTTCTGAGCAGAAAATAGTTAAGTCCAATATGGAATGTAAGTTGGAAGATAGAGAGAGTGGAGACATATTCCTTGGGAAAAATGGGACCATCTTGATTTCTTCTCTGCTAAGGTTTATTTTTCTTACCTACCGAGAGTGGACGAAAACAAATTTGAAGAAATGATTTTATCTCTTCCTTGAGGAATTAAGAAAACACATATCATTAACGAGAGAGAGAGAGAGAGAGAGAGAGAGAGAGAGAGAGAGAGAGAGAGAGAGAGAGGACTTATATTTTCCTTGACGAAAACAAATTGGGAAATTTAAACAAAGAACAAACACATTGTGAGGGCTGAAGTTATAAAAATCGATCCTGTTGTGACAAGAAGGTGATCTGGTTTATATTTTTGCTAGACAGAGATCAACCCAGGGATGGAGAAGTAATTTTTTCTTTTTCTTGAGAACTTAGGCAAACAAATATCACTAACAAGAAAAGAGACAGACAAGGCTTATATTTTTGTTGACAAAATGAATTGGGAAATGTAAACAAGAAACAAATCTTTTTTTTTAGTTTCGAAGTTATGAAAACAGATCCTGTAGTTGCTGAGCAGGTGATCTGGTTTATGATTTCATTAGTCATAAATAAGTCCAAGTATGGAGAAATAATTTTATATCTTCCTTGAGGAAACAAGAGAATTAAAATTAATGACTAGAATAAACTATACCCTTTTACCCACATGATTTAAAAATTAGATTTGTTACAAAGACAGTTATGCCTGTCCTGGAAAATAGGCTGAGATGAAACGCTGAGAAGGAAGAAGGAAAATTTGGTACCGTCTGTGTGGAGTTGTGGTGTGAGATGTGAAGTGAAGCAGGTTGGAGTTTAGAGGAGAAGCAATCCCTGTAACTACTCCCGAGATGGTGAATAATTCCCCAAATTTGGAAAGTTGATTAAGAAAGAAGAAATAGGAAATAAAGAAGCCTTATTGGAATTAATGTAAAAATTGAAGTATCAGTGAATCCCAAGAACTCTTCAGCCCTCACCAGTTTTGGGCTGAGGTGCATATAAGCAGATAGCTTTGAGAGCTCACAGACTTTGGCTGAGAACTCTAGAATCCATGTCAGCTGCCACCAGATTTCCTGATTCTAAAGAACTTTGAACCCTGAATTATTAGGCAAAGCAGTGTCACTATAGAGACTGATGTGAGAAGGGTTAATTTTTGTTGTATCAAGACCTATATAAACCAATTGAAGATTAATCCAATGAATCTTTCATTTTTATTTTTCATTGTGAAGATATTTTTTCCTTAATACAGCACCCACCATGGCTTGAACCAGTGCTGCGATTACAACAACATTCAATCTTCCACTGTTCTGAGATCAAAAACAACATGGGCAGAGTTGGTGTAGATCAAAACAGCTAGCAACTAACAACCAGCTTGGACGAGCATCAGCACTGACCAGCACAGAGTTAGGATAATGTTTTAACCACAGGGCTAAGACCCTGAAGACTGGACTACTAAATATGGTTACACCACCAGGTGTAGGCTGCAGTAAAAGGGCATGTACAAACACAAATTTTAAAATTCAGAATAGATTTGGGTATTGTCCCATGAAATATGCCAGTGCTACCATCAACTGTAAGAAGATAGAATATATGGCCATTAGTAAGATTAAATGATTAATCAGTTTTCCACATTCTATCAACCATTTACAGGTTATTTAAAGCCAGAAAATATTTTGAGGTTGTAAGAATCTTTTGGGGATAATATTATCACTATTCACATCTTTCCTTGAAGCAAGGAATGGCTTGTAAATTTTAAAGTGTCCAAAAGAAAACTGCTTTCATTTAATCACCATTAGAGAACCAGCCATTCGCATGGTTGATGCTAACATCCTGGAGAACAACTCTTTGTCCCTGACATGAAGTGGAGTGATTACATTGAATGAATTACTTGGTTCACAGTGTTTTGCCAGACAATTTTTCTTGTCAGAATTCATCTTGCATATCTATAAATCTACCATTCATCCATGCATTGAATATTGCTGCCACAACTGGTCTGGTGCTCCTACTATATATCTCATGATTCTTGACAAAATCCAGAGAAGGGTCTGTAATGTAACCGATCCTGACCTGGCATCTCAACTTCCATCACTCTCTAACTGATGTGACATGGCTTCCCTCTGTCTTTGCTATAAATATTTTCATGGCAATTGTTCTTCTCTTCTTAGTTCCTCAATTACATGAATTCAAGCATGCTACTAGATTGGCAACTAGGTCTCACTGTTGAACTAGCTAGATAGCTGTTCTCCTCTAATAGTTTCTTTTCTCACACTTCTTACCTGTGTAAACTACCTGATTTCTTGTTTCCCTACCATCTACAATTTTCAAAGATTTAAATGCAACATCAATAACCTTTTTGTGTCTATCAGAATCTTCACAAAAGTTTTCTCATTCTCTTTCACTCCCAGTAATCTCTTGTGTTCTAGTGGCATTATTACCTTGTTTGAGGTGAAATGATTAAAAGAAAATCATTTTTTATTCTATATTGAAATGGTATATTTTTCATCTTCTTTGCTGTCATTGATGATTTTGTTTACAATTTATTTTAATAATTATCATTTTCTTCTCCACCAATATTATTCTTACTCTTACTATTACCCCCTATTCACATCATTTTCCTATTTTGAACCTGGCTTGAATATTCCCTTTGGCTGGGCAAATAATTGATGTTTATCATATTTCATATATTTAATCAGCATTTTGAATTTTCTACCTTAGTCACTGTTTAGGTATCAAGTTGAGGGAAAAATATAAAAAAAATATTTCATTATACTTTTTCTTCTGTTCATTCTTTCATTTTAATATTATTGCTGTAATCATAATTATCACAATACAAAACATAAGTTGATATCATTCTCTCTATTACATTTTCTATATTACTTTTTTTGTCTGTGCCTTTATTTCAACTCTTATAGAGCCATGATTCCCACCTTGTCTGCATTCACTTCTTGTAGATTATTCTTTTGTTATGGCTTGGCTGGCTCATTCTTGCTGAAATCTAATAAAAGCAAAGCAAGAGTGATGGAACGACAGAAATGTATTAGTGAAAGAAAGAAATAAAGAAAGAAAGAAAGAAGCCACGGAGACATAGGTGGGGTAAGAATATTGAGGAAGCTAAACAAATTTTATTTAAATAACATTGTTAATAAAAGAAATTCAGAATGAATGAAAGAAGATACAATGGAGAGAAAACAATTGTTTTTTTTTTCAGTCTGGTTTTGCAGTTTTATAACAAAACACAATATATGGAGAGGTAAGATTTTATTATGTATTTCTGTACTGATGTGAATAACTGGCACACACACACACACACACATTATATATATATATATATATATATATATATATATATATATATACATGCACACACAAGCTGCTATCCAAAAGTTAAGGGAATTAATTCAAACAGCATATGCCAAGCAAATGTAGTACAGCCTTGCAACTACACTTTGTGAGCAGTAAACTTTATACGGCAAGTTTGTTAATTAGATTTTACACATTGTTAGGCTTAGATCACATTTATCTATTGTAGTTCTTATTTGGAACATTATATATATATATATATATATATATATATATATATATATATATATATATATATATAATGTATGTGTTATGGAGTAATAGATAGTGGCTTGGATTGAGGAATCGGAGACCCAAGCGCTAATTTCAGTCAATTTTCATTATATTCACTTATGTGCTAATACCTTTGTGAAGGGGATGACTCCATCTCTTCTCCCTTCTCCTATGGGTAAACAGCAAGACAGACTGGGTCCTATAGCCTTAGGTGGCAAACGGTCTAGGAGGAGGATAACTCTGTATTCAAAACCTGCAGAGGGTCATTTGGGCACCTTGTGGCATACTGTGTGCCAGTTCCCTGCATTTGGCTCTTCCAAAATGTGTGGTTGATTCTGCACAAGCCTTCACCACTATAATCAAAGGATATGTGTGAATAGCCTGGCTGCTGGTTCTAAGAACTGGGCTGTTTGACCCTCATACGTCAAAACTGACAGAAGAGTCCAGTATATAGTTGAGTATTTGTATAGCAATATCTATTTCATTAAAAATGACTGACAAGGTTCTTCTGTTAAGTTTTTTTTATTATATTTTTCTAGTATGAAAACAAGAGATTGCTTTTTTTCACTTCAGTGTGTGTAGAAACTGTCCAAATGCTTGTTCATTCTAAGTGCTTTTGGCTAATCTAATAGTCTGTTTGCTGTTGTGAATTGTGTCTAAATACTATTGAAAACAATAAAAAAAATTAACAGAAGTACCTTGTTAGTCATTTTTAATGAAACATATACTTTAATCATTTCACCCCAAGCAATGCATTAATGCAACTAAAAGACAAGAAATTACTGGGAGGGGAAGAGAATGAAAAAACTTTAGTGAGGAGAAAGGACAAGAAAAGAACACAATTCAGGAAAACAGAAAATGGAAATTGACATTGAATTTCAATTTTTTAAGATTGTACATGGGAGAAAAGCAAGTTCCACAGGTGAGAAGTGCAAGAAAAGAAACTATTAGAATAAAATTTACAGTTATATCTAGCTATTTCAACAGTAAAACGATGAGAAATAGTTATATAAAGGTGTATTTCTGTCATACTTTTTCATTTATACGCATTTGATTGAAGACCAATGAAAGTTTATTGATTAAGATATTTTATCAAATTATTTTACAGTTTAGACCATTTTATTGGTTTGCAGGGAGAATTAGAATAAAATTGCCTAATGTCTTTTGAGCACTTTCAGCTTCCATATACTATTTTCAGAGTTTTTTTCTTTGTTTGTTGAAATGTTTGCTTACAGATAATTAAAAAAAAGCATAAAAACAAAAGAAATACTGATATGGAAAGAAAATTCTTTGATAATGGTTTATAAAAGCTGAAAGCACTCAGAAAACATTGTGTTCGAATTCTCCTTGGAAAACAGAAAAAAACTGAACTGTAGAGAAATTTAAAAAGATGTCTTAAACATTGGTCTTGCTTACATGACATTTTTATTACTTGTTTTGATTTTTACTTTAAACAGAATTCTATCAACCTGTCTGAGTATTTGAGAAATCTCAATAAAGAAAATGCGCTCCCTGGCAGGAATCGAACCTGCGTCCTCCTTTGTAAGAGAAGCCACCCAGTGATCCAGTGGGCTTTACCACTTAGCTACAAAGAGCATAACAGAACAGCAAGGTTCTATTTTCCCTTTAAGGAAATCACACTTCCTTACCAAGATATCTTTCTCAAGAGACCATATCAGCTCAGTTTCGTATCTGAAACAAAGAAATGTCTAAGGAATTTTATCTCTAATCCAACAATAACATTGGGGTGTCTATTTAAAATATGAGTTTCTACTATAATAATGGTTGAAGTCATAAAAATATTGGATTAAAAATAAAATATATACACACACACACATACACACGAGTCAATTATTTTTTTACAGTTCATCTTGTACAAGGCCCAAAAGCTACTCAAGGTAGAGAGTTACAGGGTAAGAGGCACAGCTTATTTGCATATGTGTGGAAGACAACGGCTAACTCTAGACTTGAACAGATTAGTAGTGACTGGAGAAGCAACCTCTTGGGAGTCAATTCCACAAGACTGTGGTTCATGGGAAGAAGCTGCTTGGGTGAAACTTACATCTCACCATGGGGATATAAAGGGAATGTGGGTGGTTCTCGACAATGTGCGCAGCATGACCGGTCTTAGCCGTGAAGGTTAGGACTGGTGGAACTAAGGAGTGTCGTTCATCTGAATACTCTCCATGGAAATAGCAATAGAGCAGCGTTGCTGAGTATTGGGATGCTCACAGACATTTCCTTCTGTGTGAAATAAGTCCTATGCTGAATCTGAAGAGATGTCTGCAGACACCATATGGTAAGGTATGAGGGTTCAAGGAATGGAGACCTCTGGGGTTTTTTTTTTTTGGTCTCCTTTCCTCTTTTCTATTTGTCTTCTGGTGTTTTCAAAGGATGTTGTTTTTTCATGGACTGCTCTTCTCCAATCGGTTCTTTCTGCAGCTTCCATCTCTAAATTGACTGGCTAAATTTCTGTCCTTGGCAAGGTGTTTTTGAGCTGACCTTTGAATCAATGATATGGAGCTCCAGATGGTCTCTTGCCAGATGCGAGCTCTGAGAAGAGGGTTTTTTAGGGGAGGCAGATGTCTGATAATTGGGCAAGGTGTCCAGCCCATTGAAGTTGGTGGCAAGTCATGATGGTTTCTAGGCTCACCATGTTCCATATATATTCACGTCATAGGCAAGTAAACCTGGTGAAGGACATCTCTCTCCAGATCAAAATATAGCCGATGGCCTCCAAACTGAAGGCTCGCCTTGGTCATGGATACAATTGTTGACTTCTGTCTAGGAAGCCCACCACCCAGTGATGCAGTGTCATCATTGCTCTGGCTGTATACACTTTATAGATGGAAATAGTTTTATGCAAAATTAAGATGAAAATGAAATGTGCACTAATTTTTGAATGCTTTACAGTAAATTTACATCCAGGATCATATACACAGCATATCACCGTTCTTAAGGAAAACAGCTGCTGATTCAATGTAGGATAATTAAAAAAAGCAGTAGCAGTAAAAATATAAAACAAAAGCACAAGATGAGCTCAGTTTAACAAGATACATTGTATGTCAGAATTTAAATTTGAAGCTGAGTGTCTCTGTATTTTAATGTTTCGATTAATTTTAACTGATTTTGATTGTATTTCACCCCACCTTATAAAGAGTGTTTCATTAAGAGGGATCAAAGTCAGCAGTAAATAAATCAGTGTTATTGGTGAAAATCTATTTGTTTCTCTATTGGATCATGTTATCTAAGTCATGGCAATTATGTGTGAAAAATAATATCACCCAAATGTCCGCCAAGGCTTTGGCTGTACACACCCACTCAATGGCCAAAATTTTTTATTACATCTCTGTATAACTACTTCTCGATCTCCCCAATATGCCTTATTATCTCATCCTTCAGATGTTGAATTGTTGTTAGCTTGTTGGCATAGACCTTACTTTTGAGAGGACCCCAAAGGAAGAAATCTAAAGGTGTCAATTCACACGATCGTGATAGCCAATTGACTTCACTGTTTCAAGAGATGATTCTACCCGGGAACTTCTCATTCAAATTCTGTTTGAACGTCCATTTTCATAATTATAATCCTTTATAACTTTGACACTTTGTTTGATTGTTAATCTTTTGATTGGTTGAAATTGCCAAAGACTTAAGTTGTTAAATGTGAAAAAAAAAAAAAAAATCATTAGATGCTTAAACTTGATTCATATTTAAACTCGGTTCAAGTTATTAGAACACCCTTTTTATATATATATATATATATATATATTGTGTGTATTTAGGCAGCATTTTTTCATTAATACATGTTTCATTGAATAATATAGATAAGTGTTATTAATACATGTTTCATTAAATAATATAGATAAGACTATATGAAAAAAACTTACATAAAATATATAGACAACACTTATCTATATTATTTAATGAAACATGTATTAATATATATATATATATATGATAAAATATAGTTTTAAGGTATGTTATATTTATGGAGTAAAGTGCTCAATATAAGGGATAGAGCATCTATATATATATATATATATATATAATGTCATCCACAAACAGACTGTTTCGCTGTATCACAGCTCATCAGTGTGGCTAGACGTCAGATCCCAGTTGGAGATCCCATGCAATGCTTAACAATTTATGAAGAACTGAGACCAATCTCTCTTAAGCTCAAACAAAAGTGATTGCAGTTTGCTGGCCATTGCCATTGAGTGGACGGAGACATCAGCTCATCCTTACTTCTATGGCGTCCTTCTGAAGGTGTCTTCTTGCGAAAGTTAACTTTCCCAGACACCATGGCTCAGGACTCAGGGTTGGACATAGGGGATCTGAAGATGACAATGCAGGACCAAACAGTGTGGAAAGGAACTGTTAATGGAGTTCCGACCAACCATAGTGAGGTCAAAGAACGATGATGATGATGATGATGATGATGATGATGATAATATATATATATATATTTTCTATGAAAATTTCTTGGACATTCAGGCCGGTAAATGTTATTTAATACTGTTTATTATAAAACAGAGCATTTGCTTAAATACTTGTATCTATAAAAAGAACGTTAAACATAATATATATAAATATATATAAATGTCTTTAAATAAATTGACGGACTATGTCCAATTCAAAAAAAAAAATATATGACGTCATTTGTTTACATTTGATACGCTAGAGCAGATATGAATAGAAGAGATTCATGGAAGATTTAAGTTTAAAGATAGTAAAATCGACCTTGCTAACCAGACGCTCCTCTGTGGCCGAGCGGTTAAGGCACATCATGCGAAATGATGGTTCCGTATAGGATACAGGTTCGATTTCCGTCGGAGAGCGAAAATTTTCTATGAAAATTTCTCGGACATTCAGGCCGGTAAATGTTATTTAATACTGTTTATTATAAAACAGAGCATTTGCTTAAATACTTGTATATATAAAAAGAACGTTAAACATAATATATATAAATGTCTATATATATATATATATAGATATATATATATATATATATATATATATATATATATATATAGGAGATACTTCTATAAACAACAGCCACCTGCACTAATGCAAAGCTCTTCAGTAAAATGAATGGAGCACTTTGGCTGATTGGCATTTGTTTACATTTGTAAAAACAATACGCTAGATTTAGTTGTGTAACTCTACCGAGTGAAGATAGCTCTGGCTGACACCAAATTAGTTGAGTTTCAATCCTGGCTTGAGGCATTCTGAAGTCTAGTCGCACTGAGGAGCTGTGATACAGCAAAACAGTACTGTCTGTGAATGACATATATATTTTTTTTTTTTTTCATTTATGCAGATTTACTTGAAGACAAATTCAAGTTCTTTGTTTACGATTATTTTCATATAATTTTTCTATAGTTCAAGCCATTTTTCTGATTTTCAGGGAAAATTTTTAACATAAATTATCCAGTGAATTTTACTAATCAAAAGCCAGGGCAAATTGCTCCCCCAATGGAATCCTCAGTGTCCATGATCAAGGTGTGCTTTCAAGCTGGAGGGTTTTATAAACTATTCTCAGATTTTTATTTTTGTGTTAGTAGAGTTGTGTCTCTATATCCAGTCACATTATGAGTACTACTGGTACCATGTAAACCAGTTTTACCTGCCACATAATCAGGTCCCCTCCCTCCCCAGGCTTTTTTAGTGAGTAGGGTAACTAGACACCCATATGGATTAAAAACAAAACCTGCAGAAGAAAAGATGAACCTTCTTGTCAGGTCAATGACCATCTAGCACAATGGGGTAGATTGGGCTCTATAGCTATGTATGCAGTCAGTGCTAATGATGACACTGCATTGCTGGATAGGGGGCTTCTGAGTCAATGGTCAGGTCAAAGGATTCACTCAAAGGAATCATCAGCGCCTGTGACCAAGGCAAGCCTTCAAGCTGGAAGACATTGGCTGTGGCTTGACCTGGGGAGGAATGGGCTATGCCAAATTTACTTGCCTAAGATATGCTATACAGGAATTAATACTTCTTTAGCTTTCAAACCAGACATGTGGAGGAAACTGGTCAGGTGCTCAGTGACTATGACCAGACCACATCCAGTCACATGATTGATGTGTGTGTGTGTGTGTGGGTGTATTATGTTTCTTTGGTGATTTTCAAGTGCTTTGTTTACATGCATTGGTGGGTGTTCTATATGTGTGTTTATGCAAGATTTTGCGCACTTGTATATTTATGTCGCTCATTTACTGCTAATGCTCTTATAAAAAGGCATGGATCAACTTCTTCCTACATTCTATTCCGTCAACAGATATCTCGATAAAATATCTTGTCATTGCCATACCATGATGATCGACGGAGAAGAGTGCGTGTGAGTGAGCACGTGGCAGGAATTAATTCATAGTAGTCACAGTAAATAGCTGTTACACATCTTATTGACCTTGACAATATATATAAAATTGCATATTGTCTTTGTGCAACTAAATTTATATGTGTGCATAATTGTGTGCTTGAATATCCGTCTGTGTTGTGTATGAATTTAAAATGACATAATAATAGGGGTGCTGAAAAATTCTCGGCCCAGTCCACTTGCCCAAATCTGATGAAATGACCAAACATCAGGGATTTTTGAATCCCTTCTTAGTTGGGTTGAGAATTTTTCAGCACCCTGTCTTAAACGCACACTTGCATATCTTTTCTATAATGTCTGTAAATGTATCTGTCATCTGAGTATCCATTTCTCTGTGTCTGTCTATGTTTGTAAATTGGCACAGCTGCGGGTCTATGTGTATAGTGTAATAATATGCTCGTAATAACTGTCTGCGAATACGTAGGTATTTTTACCCGTATGTCTGAATGATGTGATGTGGGCATTAATTTATTTAGATTGTGATTCTTGGGTCAGTTTAAGAACATTGTGTAGGAGTATTCATAGGTGAAAGAGACCCACAGGCAAAGCTCTCTTGACTTGTGTGTTACCCAAATGTTCGGGGAAATTTGAACAGACTGATCAATCTGTTCGTCTCTCAAGTTACCCAGTGTTTTATCAGAGCTTGCATCTAACTCTTGAAATTATTCTTTGATATTGTTACATTTTCTATTAATTTTTTTTTCTGTGTAAAAGGAAAAACCATTTCATGCCTTAAGTTTCCCCAGACTTGTAGGTAATGCAGTGTCACAAGCAGGTGGAGTGTTAAATCATGTGTGTGTGTGTGTGTGTGTGTGTGTTTGTGTGTGTGTGTGTGGGGGGGGGGGTAAATCAGTTGCTGAAAGTGTGTAAGTGGTGGTAGTAGTAGTAGTAGTGGGGGGGGTAAATTTACCAGATTCTGTATATTTTATCTGATCCTTTCATAAAAACATTTTCTTTAGATATTATACTACTGTAAACAATCCGTTTACTTAACACATTTTTGTTTTGATTTTAAATACATTTTTTTTTTTTTTTTGCTTTTTGTTTCTTTTTTGGGGATATTGAGACTATAGAAATTTCTTCATGTATAAGACTTCCATAAAAGTTTTACCAGCTAATATTAAAAAAAAAAAAAAAATTATTTTACCATTTTTTTTTTTTTTTTAATTAATGGCGGTAATGATTTTAGACAACAGATACAGCTCAGTTCAATAGCATCATTATAGAAAACCAAATTTAGTTTTCTGTTTAGTCCTCAGTTTCAGGAAAAAGTTGGTGTGGCTGAAGTATCCCCGCTCCCAACACCATAGATACACACATGTTAAAGTGTTCACTAGTTGGAACAATTAGGCATTAAAGATGTGTCCGGTCGCATGCAGTTGTATATTAGTTAACACATCACACGTAGTTTCCCTCTCCCAACATGTTAACTTATGACTTTACTTACTGTGTTGTCACATACACCGTCTATTCTTCAGTGTGTGTCTGTGTAACAATGTACAAACACATGATTGACCCCTCCCCACTCCACATGTGCGCTTTCCTACATAAAATAAATGGTGGATTCACAGAAAGAAGACAATAACAGCAGACAATAACAGATTAAAAAGGAAAAAATAAAAGGCATTTACAGATACAAAGACTTTTACTTCCTTACACCAACTCAACAAAATGAAAACAGACGTTGACAGGTGAGAAAGAAAGAGATGTAAAGAAAAGGAAGAAAGAAAGACAAGGAAGAAAGAATAGAAAAATTATAGTTACAGTTGGGTGAATAAATCTTTTCCTTCTATTTTCCTTCCACAAGAATATGTTTTGTCTGACCAACAATAAGAAATTGACCTGCAAGCTAGGGAAGCAAGAAAGAAATTAAAGGTCCTTAGTGAAAAAAGAGGAAAGAAAGGAAAAGAAAGAAAGAAAGGAAAAGAAAGGAAGAAAGAAAGGAAAAGAAAGGAAGAAAGAAAGAAAGAAAGAAAGCAAGACAAAGAAAGGAAAAAATAGAAAGGAAAAGAAAGCAAGAAAAAAGGAAAAGGAAGGAAAAGAAAAAAGAAAGGGAAAGAGAATAAAGAAAGAGAAAAAATATAGAAAGAGAATAAAGAGAATAAAGAAAGAAAAAAACTAAAAGACAAAAAAAGAAAACAAAAAACAAAAGAAAAGAAAAAGAAGAAAGAAAAAGAAAGAAGAAAGAAAGAAAAAGAAAGAAAGTAAAAGAAAAAAGAAAGAAACAAGAATGACTAGTTTTTGGTTATTGATACTGCTGACTATGATAGAGCATTGTATTGTCACCACAGATAAAAGATAATGACCTGAACTGTTCACAGGGAGACTTTAATAGTGTGTGGCTGCTGATAGTTGTCAGATGTTACCTCCTGCCGCCTCTTTTGTCTTCTTTAATCAGAGCCTCTTCCTCATTTTCTCCTATATTATGAATATTTAGTATTTCTTTTTTTTTTCTTTTCTCTTCTTCATACAGAAAAAAAAAAAGAACAAAGACATTTCTTAGCTGCTTTCTTCTTTCTTTTTCTCCAGTTGAAGAACGAGACAGACATCTGCGTTCGGTGCAGCGTGTCGCGTGGCTTGGCATCAGGGCGGGCCAATTTTTAACAGATAAGCAGAATTGAGGTAGCAACTCTTTCTTAACAAGAGCCTTGACGACAGTGTGTGCGCAAGCTCATGTGGAATTGGCGAAAATGGTCTAACACTACCTTTGACCATGTAATGACAGTGAGTGAGGAACTTTTGCTTCCACTATGTTGTATCATTATACGTACATGTATAAAACACATGCATACACAAGGTTATACGCATGCACATTATGCACACATGCTAATAGATAAATGCACACAAACACATGCATCTGCGTGAGTGTTAAGAAGGTGATGAATATAATTAAAAGCCTTTGCAAGTAATTCAATTTTAATATTAATAACAAAAGTAAAAGACATCTGTTTTGAAGCAATGTCTACTGTACAAACCAGTGCACATTGACTTTTAAGAACATAAAAATTAAAGTGATAGCAACTGCTCATTTAAGGCCCTCTGAATTGGACAATATGATAGAAGCAATGCCAAGGTCAGCTTCTATATCAACTATAGTGCTGTGTCAATGAAACTCTGCCCTGACTGCAAAATGTTTGTTTTTGGGGTTACTCTCTAAATCCCTTCAACTTAAAATTTAAACAGTTCTGTTGCAACAGGGAATGCCGAATACGTCTGGGCAATTTTTGACACTTACCTATGAAATTCTAACCACAGTACCCACAATAAACTAGCTTTGCATTATAAGTGCAGCTTCTGCATGCTGTTAAATTGCTGCAGAAGTGAGGGTTGCAGAAAGGAATCTATTAGAATCTATTCTAGACAGCAGTTACCAAATTATGTTTTAATATCAGGTATAAGTTTTTAAAAAAACAGGAAAAATTCTCACTGCGTTATCTAAACTAGTATCATGCAAAATAATAAGTGACAAGATAATTTAGTTAATCTTAGACTTCTAAGAAATTTGGCTTCAATACGGGAATATTTTTTTTTATGAGAATACTTTTTTTTATCAATGATGTTCACTTTGTACAAGGCCCAAGAGTCACTTGAGGTAGAGTGTTGCTGAGTAAGAGGTACAGTTTATGGGGATATATGGGGAAGATAATGATTAACCCTAGATTTGAACAGGTTAAGATTTTAGTGACCATAGAAGCATTCTCTTGAGAGTTGGTTCCACAAAGTAGCAGTTCATGAGAAGAAACTGCTCAAGCAGAACTTACATCCCACCAATGAAATGCAACGAGAAATGAGGTTAGTTTGTTACAATGTTCATGGCATGATGGGTCTTAGCCAGTCAAAATCAGTGGAACAAATTAATGCAGTTCATCTGAACACTTTCCATGGGAATAGCGATAGAGCAGCAAGAGGCTTGTAATGTTTTGTCTGTAGGAGAGGAGTTGTAGAGTGGAAAATAATTCATCAACCGCAAGGATGTAGAGACACTTTTGGACTATTTGAACTTGAAAGTGAAGTCTATGCAGCTTCTGCCCATGTATGGCAGCAGTACTCCATTTTCAGTCTGATCTGGCTCTTGTAAAGGTAGAGGACAGCAGGAGGAGTCGGGTACTTACAGGGAACTGACCATTTTTCCTGCATTCTTAGTGATGGATCATATGTATGAGTTCCACTTGAGATCTGGGTTGAGTTTAAGTACCAATAGGCACACAAGGTACAGGGCCCCCCTGAGAGAACTCCCATTCTAATTTGATTATGTATATACAGTGTAACCCGGATATAAGAGACCCAGATATAAGAGAAACCTGTCTCTGGTCCCAAATTAGAGCCTGTGTTAATGTATATATAATAGACCAAACCCGGATATAAGAAAACCCGGATATAAGAGACTTATTCTCCGGTCCCGACAACTCTCTTATATCCGGGTTACACTGTATAAAATGCTAAAACTCTAATCTTGTATGTATGTAAATGTGTGTGTCTTCCCAAGATGCAGCTTAAACAATACATAGTATTCCAACCAATTTAGGAGCTTATTATACCTTGAAAACCCTGCCAAGTGCAGTGCCAAATTTCATTAAAATTATACAGGTGATTCTTAAGCTAGGGCTGGTTTTTCTGTTTTTATGGCATTTTTAATCGGAAATTCAGTATTTGTTTTCAATACATATTCTTATATCAATCAGAATATATAAGCAAACACTTGCATGTTATATTCCAACTATTATGTGCCTGTGAAAAATAATAAAAACTCATAATACATTATAACAACATTAATAAATAAATTGAAATCTGCATAACACAACATATATTTATAATTCACTACACTGCATTAGAACTTTACTTTTATAGACAACTACTTGAAAGGTGATGACTCTATATATGTCACATGACTTGATGGTAAATAAATAGATTGATGCACACTGATTTGCTGCCATTACATATTTTCAGTTTAATACGAAGAAGAAACAATGAAGCTCAGTGAAACAATTGGTTTTCTTTGACAGTCTTTTGTATTAATTATTAATTTTGTATTCAAAGTACATTTTATGGAAGAAATTTCTCTTTTAAGGTAAAAAAGTAAAGCATATAGCTATTGATAATGTAAATTAAATTATTTTAATACTTTAAATCGGGATATATTTGCATTAAGGAGTTTTTTGGTACTTTTCATTCGTTTTACTTATTATTAACTTAGAATTAATAAAAAAAAAATATACATATTATTTTGAAAAAGACTACACCTGTTCTAAGCTATTACTCCAAATTTTCATTCAATGTGTTAACCTGTATCACACTGTATGTGACTTCATTTGCTGTACAAAAAATTTATCCTGCCACTGAAGGTAACTCTGACACCTGAATAATAGTGTGTTTGAATTTCATAGTTGTGTTGTCATATCCTGCTATGGCAACAGGAAACAATTTTGAGTGAAATTAACCATAGGGATTGAGAGGCATTGAAAAAAAATGCAGAGGAATGGTAAATAATATTAATAAGGCAGGGTTAACTATGATGTCTAGTGGAATTTTTTTACTGTCTATAGATATAAATTAAAATGTGTAATTAATAATTGATAATATTGTTACCTGATCATTTTGTATCATGAACTGTTTTTAAAAGAAACCCAACTTTGTGTGTGTGTGTGTGTGTGTGTGTGTAATATATTACATACGTACAAGACACAATGTATACTTCCTATTTGAAACTGTAATTTTATTTTATGAACTGAAATATTGCCCCAAATCAAAAAGGTCATAAATTTGTGGAATATTTTCAATGAAGTAAGAACTTAGTGTTAAATTTTAGGGAAAAAAAAAAATTTTTTTTTAACTGCATGTTCATTCTGGGCTCTTCTGCCATTTTGCTACCAGTCAATCAGAGGATTGGTGGAGGGGGCCTAACCACAGCTCTCACAATAAGTCTAAAAACTTGAATTAATACTTGAGAATTTTAAGTTTATATTTAGTAAGCTTAACTGGAGACAGCACAAGACCAAATATACACTTCGGTTCACACAACTTTTTAAAATTTTGATGTGACATCAAATTATACTATTTTATTTAATCTAATTTTGTTGGCCAGCAAATATATTTTTAGTAAAACTCCAGTTACCTTGATCTATCCACTTCCCTTCTCCACATCCTTTCACCTTTCATTCCTATCTGCTCTCGCTCCAAATCTTCTGTAACCCCCTTGCCTTGATCGATCCACTATCTTTCTCCACATCCTCTCCTTTACCACTCCTATCTGCTCTTCCTCCAAACATTCTGTAACCCCTTGCATGCTAGTGGCCTCCAGCCTTGCTTGGGGTAATAAGCTTAAAAAAAACAAAAAAAAAACAAACACTCATAACAGAAAAAGAAAAAAAAACTTAAAAAATGGAACAAATATATTGGAGAATTATTTCACAATGAGAGAGAGAGAGAGAGAGAGATAGAGAGAGAGAGAGAGAGAGAGAGAGAGAGAAACCTGCAATATGCAAAAATATGGAGGGCATAAAATATTAAAATCTCATTGGTTCTGGGAAAAAAAAACAGGATCAAAGCAACAGAACCAGATGGAGTTGTAATAGAAATGTTCTCAGCCTTAGATGATTTCAGCATCAACAAAATTACAGAAATAATAAATGAAATATATGACAGTGGCGAAATACCAGATAATCTTACTAGATCCAACCTTTGTAGTACTGCCTCAGGTGTTAGATGCAAATGAATGCAAGCTCCATTGGAAAATCAGCCTACCAGGACTTATTATTAGTAGACACTATAACATGAGATATGCAAATGACACAGTATTGATAGCTGATGCAAGAAGGGAACTGCAGACACTGTGAAAGAAGGTAGTAAAGGAAATGAAAAGGGAGGACTAAATATCAATTGTATTCAGACAGAATGTATAGTTGTCAGCAAAAGAAACAACCCAAAATTAAGCAAATACAAAAATTAAAATATCTGGGAAGAGTTGTAACAGAACAGAAAATGTAATGCCAAAATCTGTAGATACATTGGAATAGCCAAAGATGTCTTCCAGAAGATAGGTGAAGTATTTAAAAACAGGAAAAAGTGCTAGAAACAAAGAAAGAATACTGAAGTGATATGTAACATCAGCCCTCCTATATGGCAGTGAATGCTGGACAATCTCCTCACAGATGAAGAGAAAACTTGAGGCAACAGAGATGTGGGTCGACAAAAGGAAGATCTGAATACCATGAACAGTAAATGTAAGCAGCAAGGAAGTTTTATGGAAAACGGAAACAAAAAAAGCACTTACACTTAGAATCAGAAAGAGATGGTTGAAATTTCTAGGATGCATAATAAGGAAAGAAGGTTTAGAGAATTTGACACTCACATGACATATTGAAGGTAAGAAGGAAAGAAAGCAGCACATGGCACACCTAATGATCTTGTGTATCTGGATGGTAAAACAGGGAGTGGGAAGAATTGTGAAAAGACAAACCTTTCAAAAGTTACAAAGGATAGGAAGGTGTGGAGAGCTATGATCGCCCACATCATGAAAGGATATGGTACATAAAAGAAGCAACCAAGTTTTGTTGACAAATATATTTCTAGTATTTGTTTTTATTTTAGGTTTGCCAATTTCCTAAAAATGAAAATAATGGACAGGGTCTGGGGTTTTCCTAATCATGGGACTGTGGACAGGTTTCCAACCATGAAGTTGATGAACCCACAAAGCTGAATTAAATCAGCTTGGTATTTTAAGCAATAGGAATTTATATGTAACAAATTATCATTCCATAATTTTATATGATCAATGCAAAATAACAATTCAATTAAACTTTTAGAGTAGTACTGTATTTTAAGAAAAACAATATCTCTTATATTGCTTTTCTTAGAATAAAGTTCTGTTTTACTCATGCAAAATTTAAGTCACGAGTGTAAATCTCGCCTGTGGAACTCCCTTCCTTATTCCTGTTTCCCTGACAAATACAATCTCCAACTATTTAAGTGTAATGTCAATCGACATCTCCAGTTGCCTTGATCTATCCAGTTCCCTTCTCCACATCCTTTCGCCTTTCATTCCTATCCAAATCTTCTGTAACCCCCTAGCCTTGATCGATCCACTATCTTTCTCCACATCCTCTCCTTTACCACTCCTATCTGCTCTTCCTCCAAACCTTCTGTAACCCCCTGCGTACTAGTGGCTTCCAGCCTTGCTTGGGGTGATAAGCTTAAAAAAAAAAAAAGTATGCGTAAACGGTTGTCAAAACAGAGTTTAAGAGAGATAGCAAAAAGACAAAATTTACTAAGAGCTACAAAAGACAGGGAATTGTGTTGAGTCATGAGTGTCAACGTTATCGCTTGTCCTTTCTTTTCTACAAATATTTTTATGGCAACTTCTCCACATCCTCTCCTTTACCACTCCTATCTGCTCTTCCTCCAAACCTTCTGTAACCCCCTGCATACTAGTGGCTACCAGCCTTGCTTGGGGTGATATGCTTAAAAAAAAAAAATATCTTTGATATATATTTTATTTTATCTTCACACAGGTATGTTGTCATTCAAGATTAGCAATTTTACATATTCTTTGGAATAAAATATCGAATGAAACTGGCACAACATAATTTTTAAAAAGAATCACTGATTCTCAAAATGTAAGAAAAAACGTTGACTGCATTAACAGAAATGAGACATTTTTCAGTAAAAAATGAAGGACAATCCTCTATTTTAATTTTTTAAGTTCACAATGCATGTATGGGCGTTTAATTTTAGGTGGAAATATGTAAGAATTTACTGAGATTATGTGCAATTTTCCAAGTACTTTTATTTATCTGTTGCAACCTAGAAAAGGTTGCTGAATGAGGAATAACCAAAACGGAGGTTGGAAATGAAATGGTAATCTTTATAACATCAACAAAATACAATACTCGCCAGCAGCGTGAAATAGGTAAACCACTGCTAGTGGTGGACTACTTAGCATATTACCCTCACTTACAATAGTGTCCAACATATTTATGAGAATTGGGACATACCCATTAATGTTCATCGGTACAGTATATAACACTATCGTTGGTCATTTTCAAGTAAAGAAGGTTGAAGTTTAGAGGTAACTATTGATGTGTTTAAGCTGTTAGCAAGTTTGAAATGGATATAGGTTTACATCTTATGGTTGTAGAATAGATTATGGTATCACCTGACTAAACTTTATGGTTCATTTAGCACATGCGTACCAAGATTTTTAAAAACATTTATTGATGATAGGTCGATGTGAAGAGCCTCAAAAACCTTGTTTCTTGCAATTGGATTGCCAATCCACTGACTTTTACTTTCTTTTGTTAGAAATGATGAAAAATGGTTGAATGAATATATATCATGGCTTGACCTTATGAACTACGATTTTGGAGAGTTTTCTTTTTATCAGTAATTGTAAACCCTCACAGCAGTTGTAAGGGACACATTGATAACCCTCAGGTCTATACTAGTAAAGATTTAAAGCAGAGTGGGCCATGAGCATTACTTGACCCTCTTTTTAAACATAGGGATTCATAGCCCAGTTTGGTGTGACAATAGGAGTAAGATCCCGGGATTATAGAGTGAGTAATGCATTTTAACAGTGGTGACTGTGAAATCTGTAATTATGTTCTGAATGACACTGTATAGCTGTTAAACCACAAAATGAAGAGCTCTTGTGTGCAGAAAATACCAACCTGCTTCATAAAATGTTGAGAGTGTGTGCTTGCTGACGCCATTTGCAATGAAGGAAGTGCATGTGTGTCTATTATGAAACTGAGGCCAACACCTTCTATAGCTAGTAATGATGAAGTTTATGGGAATGACATGGATTTATCTCTTAGAGGATTTATATGTAGGAGTTAAGTAAAAAAAAAAATAGTGATATGTTGAATTAATTTTTTATAGCTGAGAACTTGCTCTAACCTATGATAATTATGGTAGCCACTATATCAAGTCAGTTGTAATTTTGGCAGAAATAAATAAGAGGTATTATTTTTTAAGCATTTTGTGTATGACTCTCTCTCTCTCTCTCATATATATATATATATATATATATATATATATATATATATATAAAAGGACTTCGATTGTGATTTGCGACTGCGGGAAAGAATGTTAGAATCCGCGTGGCCTTAAAATATATCAGGCTCGGATGAAATGCATGGATAAGGGAGGTCCAACGCAACGCACAGGTTTAACTCCTGGTGAGATGAAGGAGGTGCAGGGCTGGGACTCACACCACAGTGCCCAGTCCCTCCAAGCAACTGACCAAACAACCCCAAGCATTGTAATCCGTAAGCAGATCAAATGGCCTCCAGCGACGTGTCATAGCGAATGGCAACAGTTTGACAAGGACGTAAGCAAAATCCTTCTTATTACATCTAAAGGCAACGCTGATAGGCGGTTACACGTCTTATCGACAATGATAGTCAGTTATGCCACAGAACGATTTGGCTTGCGCGAAGATAGGAAAAAGAAACCCTACAGCAAGAACGGTAGGGCAGAGAAGATACAGGGCCTGAGGAGAGAGTTTGTTAAGGTTACTAAAAAAAAGGTACAAGCAGTCTAGCGAAGAAGAACACTATTCACTATCAGAGCTCCGGGATGTTGTAAGATCCAAACTAAAATCTATTCATAAAGCTGAGTGGCATCGAAGGAGAAGGAAGGAAAGCACTTGGTGAAAGGAGGTACCGGTGGAGACATGACCAGGTACTAAAGAAATTAGCCGAGATAGTCGCCACAGCAATTAGCGATTGCAGTTGTAAGCCCGAAACGAAGGCGATCTGTTTCATCAAGGCCGGGGAAAATCTTCCACAGTGCGTAAGTCATCAACCTGCATGCTCGCATCAGCCCGAGATTAGCAGTTAAGAGTAGACCTGGGGAACCAATTGAATATCCCGGTGCAGATCACGACATCGTCCCTGCGCCCGGATTTATTGGTCTGGTCGACTGTCTCCAGACAGGTCATAATGCTCGAACTTACAGTACCTTGGTAGGAGAGTTTGGAAGAAGCCTTTGAAAGAAAGCTGGAGAAATACCAGGAGCTAGTTGAGAGATGCAGAGCTAACAAATGGCGGACGACCTGCCTTCCAGTTGAAATCGGATGCCGAGGTTTTGCAGGAAGATCTGTATGCAGTGCTCTAAGTCGACTTGGAGTCAGGGGAATAAAAAAGAGAAAGGCAATCAGGGCCCTATCAGAAGCTTCAGAAAAAGCCTCGAAATGGCTATGGATAAAAAGATCTGTTCCATGGAGCTCTACGACGGGGATTGGTGGGCGTTGAGGGACAGTTGGGAGGAAAAGAGATACATAGAGGGATGACCTAAGTCGCTATTTGGGGGAGGGTCCGTTTATTTTATTTTATTTTTTTTTCTCTTTTAAAGTTTTTTGACAATGTCACTTTGGTAGTCCTAACTGTGTTTTTTTTTTCTGCATTCTTAGTTTGGAGGGGAGAGAGGAGGGGCAGGGAGGGAAGGAAGAAATAAGAGTGGTGGGAAAGGAAAGCAATTAGCGATCATAATTCCTATGACCTACGAACGTGGTCTTTTTTTTGGGGGGGATAATGTAACATTTCATATGAAAGGAAACTTTTCCTGTTTTTACTTACCTGTTATGTCAGACTGTTCGTTGAAGATGAAGGACGATCCGCGTGATCAAACTAAGACGAAGGAAAAGACGAGCTCGCCGTCGAGTCTTTTTTGTATCGTCTTAGCTGAGGAGGAAGTGACGTAAGTCGGTGGTGATTGGTCAGCAGTGGCATTTATTGGCGGAGTCCATTTGTTGCGTGCTTCGCGTATTTTTTTTTGTTTGTTTCAGGATCGCCTGCCGGAATAGTACTGTTCCGGTAGGGTCTCTTGGGCGAGCAAGTATGATGTTGGAAGACCCGAAACTTGCCATGACTCCAAGTCATAACATCACTGACGAGGCGATCCTGAGCACTCATGGGAGTGTTTTCATAACAAATATATATATATATATAGTTTATGAAAAACTAGGTAATCCGTATGGGTAGACCCAAGGAGGATAAAATCCAGAGAGCTCAATGTAAATCCAGAGCTAATAATTTAAATAAAAACAGACCACTTTAAGGTTCCATGTAATAAATTACTTCACCACAGCCCTTTTAAAGGACTGCGGATCATCAGACTTTACTTCCAAAGGTTGAAACAAAAAAATGAAAAGAAATTTACACATTTTTGACGGGCAGTATTAAACATATGTAAATTAACAAAGTGAGGAAGTGAGGGGGGAGAGACATGATTGAGTTAGATGTAATTTAATATTTCTATTCTTTCATACTTAATATTACTTGAGGAGGTCCAGACACATTTAAACGGTTAACTTAATGGAAGTTATATATTGATATAGAAGGGGGAGAAGAGAAAAAAGACCTAAAAAGAAATATATATATATATATATATATATATATAGATAGATAGATAGATAGATAGATAGATAGATGTCTGTGTGTGCATGTGTATATATATATATCTATATGTGTGTGTATATATGTATATATATGTGTATGTATATATATATCTATATGTGTGTGTATATATATATATATATATATATATATATATATATATATATATATATATATATATGTGCATGTGTATATGTATATATATGTGTATGTATATATATATATATATATATACTCAAACTAAAGGCATTATACAAAGCCTAGAACAGTACATGATCAAACATAATAGATATTCATTGTCTGTTATATTTAACAATACATGTTTGAATAATTATCTACACTAAATACACTAAATATATATATGTGTGTGTGCGTGTGTGTGTGTGAGTGTGTGTAAAAATAATGAGACAAAGTGGTAACACTATAAACAACCCATTTCTCTGAGAACATCTGCTCTATGGCTTCCTCAGATTTGATTAAAAAAGAGACAAAACTGTATGAAAGGAAAAATGTGTTGGGATCTCTGAGGATACGTGGGGATCAGAAATCAAATTACCTTATCACATCTGATGACCAAACACCAGAGATATTGTATCATCAACTTTTTATTAATAAAAACAACCACTTTTAGTTAATATAAAAAAAATACAATAATAAATATTACATGAACCTCAAATTTGAAACACTGAAACAATTTTGGGCAGTTTGAAAGCTGTGAAGTTGTTATAAAGAGTAGTTTTCACAAAGTTATTTGACATTTAAAAAAAATCTTACTTTCTGACATGCAAAAAGCCCCAACAGTAACTTTACACAGAAAGAGGTAGTCAGAGTGTGAAATCTCAGTCCAAATGAATTGATTATTGCTATTATGCACACTGATTTCTGTGCTGATTTTCTTAAATTATAAATTCATAATTTTTCATAAGGTCATTTTAAAATTTCTCAATCCTCAATTTAGTGGTATTCGGTGCTCTTCTTGTTTCTTGGTGGCTGTTGTTCCATTTTGTTTAATTCAATTTCATGCTGAAATAATTTGTATTTATTTTAGTCTAGCATCATTGAAAAATGTATAATTCCAATTCTCCCAGTAAGTTAGATCAGAGATTACACCTTGCCGTTGGGACCTTGTAACCCATTCTCAACTGTTCCCAACACGTAAACCACCAATCTGCAAATTGGTGGCATGCCACTAGTGTTTTCCACTGGTTGCCCGCTGTCGGACTGCAGGCGTGTTTGTCTCGGCAATGTTACCAACAGCAATCTGCTAGAGGACCACTGGCATTGCCATCCGTGGCCTACCAGTGGGCCACTAGCAGTTTGCATGTAAGGTTTTCTGAGAGAAAATAAGCACTGCCAAGTATCATATTTGAAGGCATATGAGACCCCATTCACTTACATTTAATTTTACTGTATTATGAAGTTAGGCTATTTAACAGAATTGGTAATTTATGGTATCTTCTAGATACTTCAGTTTCACATAAAACATGTGGGAGCTATTCTTTTAAGAGGAGAATTCAACTCTCAAAATGTTAGGCAATGCCATTGTCATGTCTATAACAAGTAGTTTTTTATGGAATGGAGTTGTTATCCTATACCTAACTAGTTTTGAATTCATAGTTATCCTAGACTGGTTGCCAAACAAGGCTGAAAAGCCGAGTCTACCCTACTGGAATTTTTCTTTTCCCCCAAGAGTATTTGAGCAAAAGTGAATTTAACAAACACAACTGGAATTTGAACTTTGCTCACCAATTTCTCATTCCAAGCCACTAAGCCATTACACCACCTGTACACCCATTGAGAAAAAAGAAGCATCTTATATACCATAAAATATGGTAAATCCAAGGTAATCTTTAACTCAGGCCTCTACATCAAGTTAAGGCCAGTGAGTGAATGGAGGCAAACATGCAAAAGTTTGTTTCTGAAATTGGATGAAGAAATTAATTTTTTTTTAAAGAAATTTATATATTGTACCATTGGATTAACTTAAGTTTATTATTTAAGATACTGAAGTAAGTATAATGTTTATTTATTTTATTTTATTTGAACTTTGCATATTTTATTTTCAAACAAGCTTTTTCCACACAAAATTCACACGTCATTAAGAATTTATCACAAAGTTAATTTAAATTTAATATTTTTCTCTATTAAATATAAAATTATTTTTTATGAATAATTTGTTTTTCTTTACAGGTATTTTTTTAAAAAGTATGTTAAATTTCTCTGTCCTTCATAAATAAATAGAAAATATTGATTAAAAAATAAAAAATATAAAATTTTTCACTGCAAAATTAATGAAAAATGACACTTATTAAAGAATTTATCACAAAGTTAATGTCCAAAAATAAATTTAACAATAAAATTTTACAACCAATCATATAAATATACCAGAAAAAATGTAAAAGAGATGACACTGTCAGTATCGTCTTTCTCATTATTATGTTTTTTTGCAATTATTTTAAAAAGCGAAAAAATGTCATTCAGAATTTTGTCACAGAAAGTTAATGTAAATTTTTTGTTTATGCTGTTATTCTTTATAATAATGAATATCTTGATTACAAAATTCAGTTTTTAATGAATAATTTGTGTTTTCTTTTTTAAACATGAAGTATGTCAATATTGTCTTGTAAGAAAACAAAAAAATGAATTTAACTTTTTGCACTACAGAAATTTGCCCATTTGAAAAAAATTGAATAAAAATTGAATCTAATATTTTGTCTATGATATTATTCTCCATAACAACAAATATATTGACTTAAAAATTTTAAAAAATAATTATTTATGGGTATTTAAAAAAAATTATTATTTACAAGTATCTAAAAAAATTATTATTTACAGGTATTTAAAAAATGTATGTTGAATTTTACTAGGATTGTTGTTAAAAATGTAAAACAAAATTAACCAGTTTAATATTTTGGAAATAAATTTTTTAAAAATATACTATAAAAATATTAAACTGGTTAATTTTGTTTAGATAATCATATTTTATGGGGGAGGAGGTGATTGACCTGCACCCTCCCCACTAAAATACAGTTATCCAAAATTTAATTTTCCAAACTCTAAAATTCCCATGTCTGAATCCCAAATTCCTTCATCCTGGCATTTCTTAATCCATGTTAGTTTTTTATTTTATTTTTTTTATTTTTTTAAGCTTATCACCCCAAGCAAGGCTGGAAGCCACTAGCACACAAAGGGTTACAGAAGGTCTCTAAAAATTCCAACATTCATACAAATTTTAAATTCTGAAACCTAAATTTTAAAGTTCAAACCCTCCAGACCTTAGAATATAATTTTCATACACTTTTTAGAAGGACCATGTAATTTTTACAAAATAGTTTAGTTAATACTTTTTAATTTCAGTACCCCAAAACCTTCCTCAAAATGGTCAAAAAGTGCTGTGAAACAGGTTGTCGTGGTAACTATGATGACCAAAATAAGGTTCATATATTTTGTCTTCCCATCAAATCAGAATGACCGAGAACAATGGTTAAAAGCTATACCTTGAGACAACACCTCTCACAAACCAAACACTGCTGTTTGTGAAAGGCATTTTCCATTTGATTATGAAACAGTAGTTATTAGAGGAAAAGTATGATCCGGAAATCTGCCATCAGCATTTTATCATTTGCCATCAAGTGTATTATCTAATCCTCAACCAAAACCAAGAACAACAAATAAAAATTCTGCTTCTATGTGAAATGTGCAAAATGATGAGTTGGCACAGTTTCTAGAAAAGGACAAAATCCTCATTTTTGAAAATTTGTATCAGAATATTGATCAACAGGATTTTGTGTCGGAAATTACATGCTATAAATCAAACAATCAGCTGTTCACCTATTCTACTGGTTTTTTTCTCTGGAGGTATTCCAATATTTAAATTAAAATTTTTGAAAACTTGAGATTCGAATGTTACCATGCTGGTATATATACAACAATTCTTTCTCTTTCAAAAAAGTCCAATATCAGTGTTTCAGCACTGGTTACAAATCAATGAAGCAATTTGTTATCTTAATAACTTAAAAATTGTTAATAAGAAAAACATTTAAAAGAACATATTACTGTTATGTCACCACAAAGGATTGGGACAAAACATTATGATTCTGGTATTCTTACCAGAGTATTTGAATATTTTGCTACATCTTGGTCATTATATAACAGACTTCAAGATGATTTTAAGTTACCCAGTATGAGAATATTATCTGGTTTGACATCAAAAGTCTCAAAATTAGGTGACTTTAATTTTCTTGGTGATATTTTTAGTAAAATTTCTGAAAATCAGAAAAGGTGCATTCTTTTAGTTGATGAATGTGTGTCAAAGTTGCTCTACAAAATATCATGGAGGAAATTTATTTGGTTTGGCTGAAAATTCTGAGGGATTAACAGAAACAATATCGAGCATCATGATAAAATATTTAAATAGTGGACCAAAATTTTTACTTAAAATGATGCCAGTTGCAAAATTAGATGCAACTTTTTTTATATGAAAAAGTTTTATATATTTTTGATGCAATCAAACAATTAAAGGGTCAAGTAATTGCAATTGTATGTGACAACAACAGAACCCATCAATCTTTTTTCCAAAAATTTGAGACTGTTTTTAAATAAGCTTTGGATAACTAAAAATGGCTTGTACTTACTTTTTGATTATGTCCACCTTTTTAAAAGTATTCAAAATAATTGGATTACTGAACCTAATTTTGATTTTTTTTTCTTTTAATGTGCCATGTCCTTTCAGGACGTAGGCAATCATGTCTCTCCACTTCCCCCTATCCCTTGTAGTTTTTAATAAGTTTCGTCCCTCTGTCACCTCTCCCAGACCACATTCTGTTATCCACTTGCTTAAGCCCACCAGGTATATCATGTATTGCTTTCCCTTGTCTCTCCCTCCCTTCATTCGAGCTGTGAGTATCAGATTCTTCAAGCCCTCCTTTCTTATTATGTGTCCCAGAAACTTCAGCTGCCTCTTCCTGATGTTAAGTAGAAGCCTCCTCCCCATTTGCATCCTATCCAAGACTTCATTGCTGCTCACACACTCGGTCCATGACATGCCCAGCATCCCTCTGCAGAACCACATCTCAGTCGCCCTGAGTCCCACCTTCATCTTTGAAGAAACCACCCAACATTTGCTGCCATAAAGGAGGACAGATGTCATGCAATAGCTTAGTATTCTTTTCCTTGTTACCAAAGAGATCCTCCTGTCTCACGATACTCTGCCCAGCTTTTGGAATGCACCCTTGGCCATCCCAATATATCTACGGATCTCAGTGTCACACCCGCCATCCCCTATCAAAATACTTCCCAGGTATTCAAACTTCCATACCTGCTTGATTTTAGTGTCCCTGACCTGCAAATTGCATTTTGGGCTCATCCTTTTAATGATGACCATGTTTTGTTCTGAAGACAAAAAAAAAAAACGACAGCTAAATGGGAAATTGTAGGTCTTTTGAGAATGAAAAACTCAATGTAGCAGTTTACCCAAAACCTGTTGAGTGACAAAATGTTTTCTATTGTTTAAAAGTTTTTGCGATCAAGCTGTAGCTGCCTTTAAAACACATCCATTATGAAATGGGGAGGATACTGCAGAAACAGTTCATTTCATTCAAAATTGTCTGTGTCAAAGAAATATATGCTAATACCAAGAAAAATCATCCACTTAAAAAAGTGATATCAGGCTTAGATGATGAACATCTGTTATTTCTTTCTAATTTTGGGAAAATGACAAAAAGAATGAAAGTAAATCAAGGAAAAAGAATGAAATTATTAACAAGAGATACTAGTTTAACCATTGAACATACATACAATCGCTTAATTGATGTTTGTAGATATTTGTTAAACAGTGGGTTTAATTTTGTTATGCTTGGTGAATTTACCACAGACTATTTAGAAAATCAATTTGGAAAATTAAGACAAAGTTCTGGAGGTGCATATTTTATAACAGTTCAAAATTGTTATGATGTTGGTTTGGGGTTTGTAGAGACAAACGACAAATAACACGTAACAATAAAAAGGGTTTTATTGGTTGGTAAAAGGTACAGAAATCGCCTGAGTAGTCAATAACTAGCTCAGCCAAGAACTTTCTCTCGCTCGCTGTCTCTCGACGTGCCGCTATTTAAAGTCTTTGCTAGCAGACAAGTTCATCTTCAAGAGGGGTGGTAGGTTTCCGACACAACAAAAATCTTATTGAAAAATTTCATATTGAATAAACTAAATTACTTCTTAAATTAAATGTTGATGTCAAATAATGCAACTTTGATCCAGGCCATAATTGCTCAAAATTTGAACATTTGCTGGGTGAAATGGAATGCTGAACATTTGATAACTTACCAGACCTTGAAACTAGGATCCCTAAAGATATTAAAATGTCACTTTTGTATATAGCAGACTATGTTACAAGAAAAGATTGTCCCACAGAAGAGAATATATTTAATAATACCAGTTTCTATTTTCAAGAATATGAACATTTTTTGAAAGAAATAGATTGTGGTAATTTTAAAATTCCATTGGACACCACAGTTCAGTGAGCATTTTTCTGTTTTATAATGTTTGAAGTTGTTAAATTGATAACTTGCAGAATTTCTTTGACAAAAATCTGTATATTAGTTTCTGATATTTCAGTATGAAAAGGGAGCATAAAATCATATTGTCAAATATATTTTTCAAAAATTGTTTGATTCACCCAAGACAACTCAAGAATTTTATTTATTAGATAAAAATGTTTATACAATTCTCTTTAAGCCTACACAATCAGTATTAAAAATTCATACATTTTAAGTAGTAAAAATATGTATATACTTATTCATTCAGAAAAATATTTACAAGATTTTTTATTTTCAATTTCCCTCCTTTTTACAGATATTTAATTGGTTAACTCCCCAAATTACCCTGTTAATTAATTTTGTGTTCTTGTTAATGTAAATTGATTTTAATTATTAAAACTATGTATCCTGGTAATATCTAATGTATCATAGTGAAATAAGTATTTTCTTCATCTTCTGTGAAACAAATTGCACATGTAACAGAAATCACAATAAATTTTGTAAAGATTATCAAAATTATTGTTTCTCTGAAATTCACATTTTTTGTAAAGCATTTTTAGACTTTGTTGATACACAATTTTGTAAAATGTTGAAATTGCTTTCTGATTCAGAGTCTTTCTATATTTTTGAGATGAGGTATTATGTACAGTATTAATGTAAATACTGTGCTTTCTGTTTGTATTATGCAATTTCATATTTTCTGTAATCAATTGATATAGACAAATTAAACCATTATTTTTGGTAATAACATCTAAAAATGTCTAATTTATGGCAAATAAAGTGATTCTTGTGCATTTAGTTATTTCATGATAGAGGAGGTTATTTTTGTTCTTTGTACATTTTGCATTTATGGAAATAAGTCAATAATTTTAAGCTGCTTTCTAATATTATGTATAGTTGCTAATTAACTAATTACTGAACATTACTAACAAGTTCCTTGCTAAAAATATTCTCAGAAATTGTTATTTAGTAGTAATTTAGGTCTCCACATGTCTCTGCCCCCAGTCGTAGACTCCAGTTGCATGGTTGCCATGCCTGAATTACGGATCACCTTGGATAAATCCCATTACCTCAAATAAAGCTGTAAAGAAACAAGCATCTTACCACAATGATCTACTAGATCATGAAATAATTTAAATTTGATCTTAGTGTGTTGACTTCACGCTGAGAAAGTCACGACTAACTCTTCCAGTGGATCATGTTAGGAATTACGCCTTGTCCTTGGTGCTTTTAAACAAGCACAGAGGAGAGAATATGATCGCATCTAATATCTTCTTCATGTGCCATGTCACTTCAGAATGTAGACGATCATGGCTCTCCACAATTTCCTGTTCTTTATAGCTCTTAATAAATTTTGTCTTTTTGTTATTTCTCCCATATCCTGTTCCACCGTCCATTTAGTGAAGCTCATTAAGTATGTCATGTACGGTTTTCCTCTGTCCCGCTTGCCTTCAATCTGACCTATGAGTATCAGATTTTCCAAGCCTTCTTTCCTCATTATGTATCCTAGAAATTTCAGCTATCTCTTCCTGGTGTTGAGTATAAGTTTCCTTTTTTTCCCATTTTCTCTAGAACTTTGTTGTTGCTCACATATTCAGCCTATGGTATCCTTAGCATCCTTCTGTAGAACCACATTTTTGTTGTTTCGAATCTCTTCTACATCTTTGAGAAGATAGTCAAGCATTCACTGCCATATAGGAGGACAGATATCACATAACAGTTCAGTACTCTTTTCTTTCTTTCTAACAAAGTTTTCCAGTTTTTTAGTACTCAGCTTAACTTCTGGGAAGCATCTTTGGCTATCCTAGTGTCCCTTCGGATTTCAGTATCACACTTTAAATCCGATGTTAAAAGAGTTCCCTGATATTTTAATTTTTGTATTTGTTTTGGTCTCCAATTTGTAATTTGCATTTCGGTCTTATCCTTTTGCTAACTCCCATGCATTCTGTCTTCTTGCAGTTGATGTTTAATCCTTTCATCCTGATAATCTACCAGACCATAGGATAATCTGAATGTCAATGTTTATTTTCAAAACAAATCAGCAAAGTCTTCAGAAAATGTCTGCTTATCTCATCTGAGCATAAAAATAGGACATAAACAGTCATGTGGCAGATGTACAGTAGATAGAACAGCTATGTAATTTAAAATATTACTGCTACATTGTGCTGTAATATAGCTTCCCTATGTCTTTTCAATAAATACTTTCATGGTAATTATTCTAATGAACTTTTAATGGTACCTCCACTTTATGAATTTAAGTGTAGTACTAGATTGGTGGCAAGTTCTTCTTTTACAGTTGAAATTGGTAGATGTAACCATAAATTCTATGCTAATAGTTGCTTCTATCACACTTCTTGATCGTGGAACTGCCTTCTGTCTTCTTGCTTCCCAGACACATTTGATCTTCAAAAAGTTAAATGCAGTGTCAATCATTATCTTGTGTCTTCTTAATTTTTATTCTTTTATTGTTTTCTCTCCTCAATTGTGTTTTAGTTTTTATTTCATATTCTCTAACTCAGTAATACCTTGCATCTTAGTGACTTTATTATCTTGCTTGGGGTGAAATGATTAAGAAAAATAGAAGACAGAAGGAGCAAAGACTAAGTGGCCACTGGCAAAAATCACCCTCAGAGATTGTAACATCAACAAGGCTGAGGTGTTAGAATTGTAAAAAGTTAAGTGGCAGACCCAAGATGAATTACAGATGGTGTTATGCCTCTCTTGCCTTGCTTGGGGTGAAATGATATTTTTAAAAAAATTGTCACTGGTGGATCAAAAAGCAAATGAATAGATATATTTTCTTTTATTTAATGAATGTCAAATATGGCCGCCTGCTGGCAATTTAACAAGAATTGCATACATCAGTGAAAATGGTTAAAGCAGGAACTAACACTTTTTTTAATGCTTAAGAGGAACAGACAATATCTACAAAGAATAGGATATGACATTCTTCTCTGTGAGAGCTGATGGCAAGTCATTCCTCTTAAATGTGAGATAGCACTAAAGTATATCAAATGAAAATGAGCTTATGACTTCAGTTATTTTGGTTTCTCTGTTATCAGTGCAGCTGATTTTTAGCCTACAGACCCTTTGCTTCATCTGATATAGTAGATTGGTTGTCAGAAAATTATTGTATCATGTGATTATAAAATGGATCATGTGGTAAGTTTAACCACTTGACACTGGAATACTTCTTTTTTCACTCTTTTTGCCCCCAGCTGTGATTTTTTTTTTTAACTTTTTTATATGATTGTTCACCCAATAGAATGCCCAAGAGTCACTCAATGTAGAAGGTTACTGAATGAGGTTATTGCAAAGAAATGCAGGTAATGAAAATATGTAGGATAGATAAGATTTGACTCTAGACATTTTTTTATATGATTGTTCACCCAATACAATGCCTAAGAGACACTCAAGGTAGAAGGTTACTGAATGAGGTTATTGCAAAGAAATGCAGGTAATGAAAATATGCAGGATAGATACGATTTGACTCTAGACATTTTTTTATATGATTGTTCACCCAATACAATGCCCATGAGTCACTCAAGGTAGAAGGTTACTGAATGAGGTTATTGCAAAGAAATGCAGGTAATGAAAATATGCAGGATAGATACGATTTGACTCTAGACATTTTTTTATATGATTGTTCACCCAATACAATGCCCAAGAGTCACTCAAGGTAGAAGGTTACTGAATGAGGTTATTGCAAAGAAATGCAAGTATTGAAAATATGTAGGATAGATAAGATTTGACTCTAGACATTTTTTTATATGATTGTTCACCCAATACAATGCCCAAGAGTCACTCAATGTAGAAGGTTACTGAATGAGGTTATTGCAGAGAAATGCAGGTAATGAAAATATGTAGGATAGATAAGATTTGACCCTAGACGTTTTTTTTATATGATTGTTCACCCAATACAATGCCTAAGAGTCACTCAAGGTAGAAGGTTACTGAATGAGGTTATTGCAAAGAAATGCAAGTAATGAAAATATGTAGGATAGATAAGATTTGACTCTAGACATTTTTTTATATGATTGTTCACCCAATACAATGTCCAAGAGTCACTCAATGTAGAAGGTTACTGAATGAGGTTATTGCAGAGAAATGCAGGTAATGAAAATATGTAGGATAGATAAGATTTGACCCTAGACGTTTTTTTTATATGATTGTTCACCCAATACAATGCCTAAGAGTCACTCAAGGTTGAAGGTTACTGAATGAGGTTAATGCAGAGAAATGCAGGTAATGAAAATATGTAGGATAGATAAGATTTGACCCTAGACGTTTTTTTTATATGATTGTTCATCCAATGCAAAAGGCCAAGAATCATTCAAGGTAGAGGGTTACTGAATGAGATTGTTGTAGTGCAGTAAAAAGTGCAGATTATGAGGATATGTAGGATAGATAATGGTTGACACTAAACTTGAAGTGGTTGAGATTGTAGTGATCAAGGGAGCATCCTCTTGGGGTCTGGTTCACAAATTAGGAGTTCTTGGAAAGAAGCTTCCTGAGTGGAACTTCTAAATTACTAATGGAATACAGAAAGAATGAGGATGATTTGACCCTGTGTATGTGGCATGGTGAGTCCCTTTTGAACTATTCAGAAATCTTGATTTATTCAGGAAATGTATTAGAATAATGCACAACTTATAATGGGAACAAAAAACCAGCATACCGATAGAAAATGAATTGAGCAAATACACAAAAAACAGAAAGGGGTATAAGACAAGGATGAAACTTTTTGCAGAATTTATTTAACCTATACAACATGGCAATTTAAGAGAACTACAAGTTGGTTATTAGCGGTTGCATTGTTACTTTTAGGGTGGATTTTTATGAAATCTAAAGAGTCCTTTTTATCCTTTTTTTTCAGTTTTCGAAATATTAAAAGGTTTTATGTATTTTTGTTGGAATTTTTTATGGTTTTATATTTTTCTATGATGAGTGAAAATTCACTGTTATCTCAAAAAATTGTTATTGCAATATTCACTCGCAAAAAAAAAATTATTATTACGCTACAAAATATGTTTAGACATTAAATAACTCAGAAATAAGCCATAAAAACAAAGCAAAACAAAAATAAAATAATTACTGGCGACGGTTCGAGGTAATGCTTTCTCCATCATAGCGGCTGGCAGAGGATAGAAAAAATTGTTTATAGTTACGTTGTTCTGGAATTGTCATCATTGGTCGACTGAACTTGCTTTGTTTCAATGACTTTTGTTTTGTTATTATTAATTACTTTATACCCATTATTATTAAAAAAAAAAAATTTTTTAAAATATCGGGTAGCGAATTTTTGCTTTCATATCAGAAAAAAACATAGTGGTATTATGATAGGTTAGACAATAATATTTCTTTAATAATTAACAGTTTTTTAATATATTTCCAGGCTTGTTGTTTAGGAGATTTAATTATTTTGTTTTTAGAAGACCAACTTTTCACCTAATCAACCTTTCATAAAAGTTTTCCAAAATTATATCATTCAAAAGAAAAATGAAAACAAAATCTAATTTAGATCTGTCTGACAATGTAGAATTTTATTTCCAGTAAATACAATATTCTGCGATCATCAAAAGACACACTTAGGTGTTAATCTAGAACTGGTAACTTAATGACCAGAGTATAAGATGCAGGGTGATTTTGGAAGAATTGTTTTTATTTTTAATGCTCATCTTCCATTAATTTGCCGATATGTCATATGGTGACAGTATGTGAAGGTAATAGCAGGATGTCCCACCATGTCTTGACATCATAAAAATACCCAGACCTGTATCAGTTGTGCTCTGACATCTAATGAGTCAGTATGAGCACTGGCCAGGCAAGGTGACATAAATTATCCAAATTTGAATGTGTCATGAGATTGGATACAAAAACACTTCCAATGAATGCCGACCACCATGTTTGTTTGATATAAGCCCAATCAAGTATTTATAGAATGTGGGGGGAGAGATTTCAATTCTGTTGGGAATAACTGCAAAACACAATTTATAGGGAGAAGCACACAAATGCATGCTGAGATATTTTCCTAGCCAATAAAATAGGTCAGTTCTGTTTCATATGACTCAGTCCCAGTCTGTCTTGCTTTGAAGTTAGAATACTACATTCATTTATCCAAATTTGTTCTTGCACGTCAACCCCAATTCTTAGTTTGTTAACTTTTTGCCATATTACTGTTGCTTTGCCTTATGACTCTTAATTTGCCTTGCATATATTGTTTGCTTGCTTTATACTATTTTTGTCCTGTTCTTTTCTTTTTTTGTTATTACTCATTGCAAACTTTATCAATTCTGTTTGTTGGGCAGGTGTTTACATTTAACCAATGCCATTCGCTCTACATCTGTTCAGATGCAAGATCCTGCATCTAGAAATAAGAGAGCTGTGGACAGCTATCTCACCATTGAGTTGATTCATTTTAGCAGGATAAAGAGGGATTTGTATGATACTGGGCACCTATTGCATGATTTTTAGCATGTTAGCATATATGAAAATATGGCATATATTTGATATCAATGAGATTTTATATTTAAATTGGAAGTATATATTAGTTTAGAAAAATATTTCTACATTTTCAATATCTGACAAATTGATTTCTATCCATCAAAAAATATCTTTCAAGCCAGTAATTGGAATGTCTCCATTAATAGTTCCAATCCACTAGCATTCCAAGTTATCAAGTGTACTATTTTTGCAACAACGTATCATGAAAAAGGGAGAAAAGAAAAAAGACTAATGTTGCTTTGTTAATCCTTCAATAAACAAATATTATTTTCAAGTTCTTAAAATTTTTCGATAATGTATTATTATTCATTTTGGACTAAATTTCTTCCTAACTTGTTTTTGCTGCTTTTTTAAAAATCATTTTTACATTCCTATAACCATTAAGTAAATCTTTCTGCAAGATTTGTAGTAAGATTTTAAAAAAAAACTTGTCAAAAATTAACATTTTCAAGCAATTTAAAAAGCAAACATGCATACATCTAAACGTAATTTTTATGGAATTTACAGATTTTTTAATCCAACATTATTTCTTATTACTATAAACATTATACTTTGTGTATACACATGTTTGAGTAGTCATCAATGTAGTGAAATTCAATCTCTTGGCCAGTAGATATTAACTTCACTGTTTAAAAAAACAAAAAACGGATGTCTATGAAACATGGGTACCCACTAAATACACCTCAATGTGTGTATGTATATGTACTTGGTTAACTAACCTACAATTATGAAGTTGTAGTTAGTCAATTTGTCAATTTCCTGAAAGAAACTAAAAGAGTTTTAAACAAGTTAATAATGAAAAGTAAGATGAATGAAGAGTAATAATGAAAATTAAAAGAGAATACACGGTTGTCAGCAAAATAGACAGGTGAAACTTACATACTGGGGATGTCAAAATTGTTTTTTTAAGCACATAGAGATTAAGTAAAATGACATCATTATTTTATATCCATTTAGAGTTGTAGAGATACAAAAGGCACCGATTTCCCTTTGGTGGAGATAAGTCACATGGGTCACATGATGGCCGCTTAATGACATCACAAGATACAGTGATGACAGCAGCAGTCAAATTCAGTTTGTTTACAGCAGCCACCATGTGAGGTTGCTTTTCTTTTAGCCTGCTTCCCCCATAGCTTAAAAACGCATTGTGCCATTTCCCTTTGGGAATATATATTTCCCAGTTATAGAATGAAACTCCAGCTTACAGTCCCCATTTTGGGAAAACCCAAGACTCGTTGTTTCCCATTGTGGAATATGTCCTCACATGGGACATAGATAAATCCAGCCCCTTTGAATCTGGAGTCCTAAACATGACTTCTCCAGACACAGGAATATTTCCACATTATATGTAAAGCCCTTCCTTTTTGTTTCTCCTTACACTTTGCTTTGCAGATATATGTGATATATTATTTTCTACATGGAACATGTATATATATATATATATATATATATATATATATATATATATATATATATATATATATGGTTTTGTGTATATCTTATATGTATAAAAGTCTCTCTGAGAACAAAAAATACTTGTCATTCCTTTTCCTTTCAGCCATTCCATCCGTGAACTATGGTGTTATTATATCACTGATATAATAATGCCCATAATGGGCAAATACAAATGGGAGAATAAATCTTTCTTCCTTAACTCTCTCCTACTACATGGGCAATGATTGTCTTGCAACAATTAATATTAACTTTCCCTCCCAAACCCTACACTAAATATACTAACACCTTACCCCTAAAATGTGATGGGAAACAATGATGTTGCCAGCTATACGTTTTTGAAACAATGATGTTGCCAGCTATATGTTTTTGAAACGATGATGTTGCCAGCTATACGTTTTTGAAACAATGATGTTGCCAGAGACACATTTTTTTGAAACAATGTTGTTGCCAGCTATACGTTTTTGAAACAGTTGCCAGCTATACGTTTTTGAAACAATGATGTTGCCAACTATACATTTTTGATATATCTAGTAAATACTGGATCTGGCATTAAATAACCCATAGTGGTTGATATGCCATAAAACCCCAAACAAACAAAGCAACAGTTAATGTGGAACATATTTTTGTCCCTTGTTTTGAGAATTGATGATTCTTTTTAAAAAATTACACATAAACTTTGCTTTTATTAAGATTTTATTAAGATTAAACACATTGGAATACATTCAAAATCTTGTCTCTCCTCACCATCTCTCTCTCTCTCTCTCTCTCTCTCTCTCTCACACACACACACATACACACACACACACACACACACACACACACATCCTATAACTAAAAATACCAATGATTTAATTCAGTTTTGTGGGGCTATGGACTACTGGTTAGTAGTTTGTCCATAAGGATGTCCATGGAAATTGTCCACATCTGCAATCCCCTGTTTGGAAAACCTTAACTCCATGTTCTGCATTTTCCTTTTAAGGAGTTGGCAACCCTATCCCCATTTGATATTTAATAAAGCTATATTCATTGAGAATTCCTCAGTTTACTATAAAACTGTAAGAGAAATGATTATACAATCAGTGCACAAAGCCTCATATTGCAAGAAAGGGGAATTATCAGATTTCAAAAGAAGTTCAATTGTTGGTCAATCTGAAGATAGAATGGAAAATCATCAAGCGGTATTAAAATTAGGAATGACGCTTTCATTGTTCAGTTCATGAATGAAAGAAAGGTGAACGTTATGTCACATTCAGGGTGATCAGAGAGGGGAAGTTCAGAAAGGTGCCATCATGAAGTGAGTTGCTCACAAGGAATACGAGTACCCATAAATGCATCACATTTTCAAAAATATGCAATGTACAATAAGTTTTAATGTGTCATATATATGAAAGAATGAAATTGGCTTCACCTGTCTGATCCTTCATGGCCAAGTAGTAAGCTGCGCTGGGTTAAATGGTGGCTCCCTCTGCCCTGAGGGACACAGGTTTGATTCCTTCTGAAAGGTGAAAATTTTCTTTAATAAAATTTCTCGAACAATCAAGCCAATTGCATACAACAGCTGAAATGTTGTGAATATAGCAATAAAGATGAGGATAACAGCCCAAACAATGTAATTAGTGAAGAATTCAGCTAATATCATTATTAGCTCACCTTCATGTGGTCGTTTGAAATAAAATTGACAAATTTACTTAAAATAATAAATTGTAAAAATTTACTCGAAAAATAATTGTTTAAGCTAAAATATTCCTAATTAATCTGTTGGGATTTATTCTAATTTAAGCACAAGATATTAGTTTGTAAAGTATTCATTATTCAAAAACAAATAATAAGTTAATTGAAGACTTCTGCAATTTAATTATCAAGAAGATGTTTTAAAAAATCATAATCCATAGAGGTCAGGTGAAAAGGGAAAGGGGCAAAATATTTTCCCTCTTTAACTCTTTCAACTTAAATAATGTTATCTTTTGGATGGGCTGCAAAATGATACCTTTTCTATTTTAATAAACAGGTCACTATTTGTTAACCATGATTGTGTGCATAGTGCATGGTTGTCAGTAAGAGGATGAGCCCGAAATGCTATTTGAAGGTCGGGAACACTAGAATCAAGCAGACGCAGAAGTTTAAATACCTGGGAAGCGTCTTGACAGAGGATGGTAAGTGTGACACTGAGATCTGTAGGCGCATTGGGATGACCAAGGACACATTCCAAAAGTCGGGCAGAGTACTGCAAGACAGGATATCTTTGGTAGCCAAGAAAAGAATCTTGAACTGTTATGGGACATCTGTCCTTCTTTATGGCAGCAAATGTTGGACGATTTCCTCAAAGATGAAGAAGAGACTCAAGGCGACAGAGATGTGGTTCTACAGAAGGATGCTAAGGATATCATAGACCGAGTGTGTGAGCAACAATGAGATCTTAGAGAGGTTGCAAACAAGGAGGAGGCTTATACTTAATATCCAGAAGTGGCAGCTAAAGTTTCTGGGACACATAATGAGGATAGAGGGCCTGGAGAATTTGATACTCATGGGTTGAATACAGAAAAGAGTGACAAGGGAAAACAATGTGTGACATACCTGGTGGACCTAAACAAGTGGATGACAGAATGTGATCTGGGGGAGGAAACAGAGAGAAGGAGCTTGTTGAGAGCTGCAAGGGATAGAGGGATGTGGAGAGCCATGATTACCTACGTCCTGAAAGGACATGGCACATAACAAGAAAAGAAAGGTCACTATTTGAAATGCACTATTTCAGAAATGCATTGTTTTGTTAATATGTAGGATGTGCAAGTGGTGTCACAGAAATTGGTGAGCAGAGTTTAAATTCTAGTCAGGTTTGTTATATTCAACTACATGCAAATACTCTTGGAAAATGTATGAGTCCATCTCTTCTGCCCCAGCAATTGGGTTAAGTAGTAAGACTTGTATCTGGAAAAATAATTGTTATTTTCCAAAAAAATTATATATATTTACATATATTTATATATGTATATATATATATATATATATATATATATATATATATATATATGTGCAGGTATGCAGAAAAATAGGAAAGAACACGTTAGGTAAATAATCCAGAGTTCTTTAGTATTTTTGCTTTTATTTTTAAAAAGACAGTGCTCCATACAGAAGTAGAGCTTATATTATAATATTTTAAAAAGAAAATATGATTCCTTCGCAACATAAGAGTTCTCATGTTTCAAAAGCGAGAGCCGAGACCCTCAATATAATTTTTGAAACTAAGTTGAATTAAGGTGTCTGGTCTCGCTTCATCGTCAAGTGAAAATTTGGGAATAAGCTATCTTGTGGTTTGCGCATGTTTATAAGTATGGTCTCTTGCAACATTAGTTACTATGAAAATATTATATTATATATATATATATATATATATATATATATATATATATATATATATATATATATATATAATCCCCAATGGAGAAGTAATACAAGTGAAGCAGCTAACATTAAATAAGTTATCTTTCTACATGTGAGATCATATATTAAAGTGGGTATTAAAAAAACATACATGTAAAAATTCAGTTTGACTGACATCACCTTGTGTGACTTGAAATTGGTTCTGGCTAGTAAGCAAATGCCAGAATTAATCAAAAACAGTGAGATATAAACACAAAAATGAAATCCTTGAAAACAAATGTAGCAATATTCAAAAGTACTTGTTGGGGAAAAATAAAACTGACCGGTTATATAAAACAACTAATTCAGAAATTTGAAAACATTAATAAAAAATTGGATGGACAGAACTTATTGATATTACTCAACCCAAAAATCTGGTAGAGGAAAATAAATAAATATACGGTTTAACAAATAAATGGAATGTCTACTCAAAAACGAGTATCCACTAAAAATAAATTTTTCAATAATAATATCTGTCAGATATAATGAAAGATCCATCCCCTTCTTTAGAAATTGCTTTGTTTACATTAGGAAACTGTGCAGATATGTCTATTTTGAGAGTCAGAGGAAAATATGTGTTTAAAGGCACTATTCAACATTGCTTGACCATGAATACATTGTGGCTGAGAGGTCCAAAGAATGTCAGATTAAATGATGGGTCACTCTGGGGGAATGCATGTTTAATTCCTGCCAGAGAGCACGTATTTTTCTCTAAAAAGATTTCTCAAATATTCAGGCTGGTAGACAAAAATAAATATATTCTTTAATAAATAAACAGAGTGTCTAGTCAAATACAAGTATCCACTAAAAATAATGTTTAAGTAATTTTTATGTATATATATATATATATATATATATATATATATATCATCTCTAACACAACAAAATATCCTAGTTCAACAAATGAGGCAACACCATTACAAATTGATGTTTCCCATAACAAAAAATTTTCAAAAGAAATTTTCAGTCAACTTTCTCACTCACAGTAGAAGGTTAGTAGTATGTTGAAGAATGAAAATTTCTCTCCTTTGCTGGGCTATGTTACATCTCATACTATATATATACACTCTTGCCATACCTGGTCTGGTGCTTCTGCTGTACATCTTGACATTCTTGACAAAATCCAAAGATGATTCTGTCATGTAATCGATTCTGACCAGGCATCTCAACTTCAGTAACTTTCTCACTGTCAGGATGTGGCTTCCCTCTGTCTTTTCTACAAATATTTTTATAGCAACTGTTCTGATGAGTTTTTTTCCTGGTACCCAGACTACATGAATTCAAGTGTACTACTAGAGTGGCAACTAGGTCCCAGCATTTTACTGTTGAACTAGCTAAATGTAACCACCACTTCTACTCTAACAGTTTCTTTTCACCCACCTGTGAAACTCCCTTCTGATTTCTTGCTTCCCTGATAATTACAATCTTCAAAGATTTAGGTTCAACATCAATCATCAGCTTCTATTTTTTTTTTTTAATTGTGTTCCTTTTTGTCCTTTCCTCAATCCTCCCAATTCTCAATCTTCTCTTTCACTCTTTGTAACCCAGTGACTGCTCCCCCCCAATATATATTGCACAGTGACACACTCTTAAAATTTATATATATATATATATATATATATATATAGGGGGGGGGGGGATATATGACAAAGTTGAAAAAATTCTTCCTTTAGGACTTCAGCAGACTAAATTTGTTATGTTGGTATGACTACAAATGTGCATGAACAAAGGATGCTGGGAGTTTTAGATTAATTTTTTTTTTATCAAGCCAATTTAATTTAGTTTCTTTTTCTTTTTCTTTCCATCACCATTGTTAGTAGATATCCCACACTGTGATAATAGAATTTCTGCCAGGAATGGTGAAATTTTGTAAGATCCATTGCAAATTTACTGTAGATGTCCTTGTGATCAAGGCACTCTCTAGACATTTTCATCATAGTGAATTGTTTTCTCCTTTGATTAGAGTAGCATTTTTTATATCAAAATTGCAGTCAGTCTCATTATGGTTGGCAACGAACACATTTCCTGTATTGTTTTGTAAAATGTCTCTTGTGTTCATATAATCTTTTATTTAGATTCCGTGTGGTTTCTCCTATGTATTTTCTGTGACAATTATTACAGGTGATCAAATAAATTCCTTCTTTAAGTTTTAGGTTATTGTTTTTTTTTAGTATCAACTAAGTCTTTTGTTTTAGATGTAGTAGTGACAAAATTTATGTTGAGTTTAGATAGATTCTTTCTAATTGTAAATGTGATAGAGTTAGTCTGTAGGATAATATATTTTTTGATTCATTAGGTTTGTCAGGAGGGGCCATTTTTCTATTTTGGAATATTTTATGAGCCTTTTGCTTCACAGTGAATATAAAATAATTAGGGTGCTGAAGAAGCTTGAAAGCCTTTCAATGTATTTCTGCCATAGTTTTAATTACTTGAAATCAAAAAGATCCCTCAACTGTGAATACTGTTCCGACATTAAACCACTTTTATTTCAATACAACCTAGACAGGCTTACAGCCTACAGCAAGCACAAAAGTGTCACCTGGGACAGACTACCCCCTCCACCCAACTATAGCTACACCACTGCTGTAACTGCCTGCATTCTTGTAGCACTATCACCTTGCTTGGAGTGAAATGATAGCTGTGATACAGCTAAACTGTCTGTCTGTGGGTGATAAGATATAAACTCCTGAAAAATTATTTTGGTTGAGCTCTCAGGGGAGAAAGTGTGAGTTTGTAAACAGTGACTACTACTGCTACTAATGTAATACTCTTCTATAAAATGAATTGAGTTCTCTCAGTTACTGGTGTATTTATCTAAAATCTAAATACACTTAAATTCACCTTCAGCGATCCTAGATAGAGACAACCGGATGTCTAAATACACTGATGAGCTGTGATACAGTGAAACAGTCTGTCAGTGAATGACAAACGACTCTTCGACAGAATTGAGTCACTCTCAGTCACTGTGTGTTTATCCGAATCTAAAAATAAACACGCTAAAATTCACCTTCATTCTGTACCGTACGCTGATGGCTTAGCGGTTAGAAGTTCGGACTGACGCAAATTCAGTCGGGTTTCGATCCTAGCTAGAGGCAACCGGACGTCTAGCCACACTGATGAGCTGTGAAACAGCGAAACAGTCTGTCTGTGGATGACAAAAATATATATATATATATATATAAAATCTATCTTTATGTTGAAGTCATTTATTTTGAATATTGTTGAAATTTAATACTGAGGGCTCAGAGTTAATCTAAATGACCCTCCACCTAAACATTCATTCAATACAAGTTTATGTCACACAGTTATTTCCATTTTGTGATGTTTATTAATAGCTGAAGAATAATAGCTGTAGGCAGTCTGGGTTGTTGCAATAAGAAACAACTGAAATTAAGATGCAAGCAAGTCATCAAAAATTAATAATTGTTCACTATGCTCTTCATCTCATAACAGAAATTCAAAATAAAAATGGACAGAATTTATACTCTCGTACATAATCAATACAAGCTTGCATCTATCTGATTTCTTCGTTCCTAATTCAATTTAAATAGAATCCCTTTATCAATCATTTTTTCTAATCATTATTAAATGATTTGAAATTGTTCCAATGGAGACACTGAGTTCTCAGATTGGGGATTTCAGATCAGTTTTCACCAAAGCCTTCACATCTTCATCACTGATTGATAGTTTGGGTCAACCTCTCAATTGAGTTTCTTAAATTGAAATCTCCACTTACAAAGTTTTTAAACTGAAATATTACTGTGCGTTCGCAGACTTTATGTACATTACTCATATCTTCATAGATCAATTTGAATTCAGACAAACGTAAAATATGACGGTTAAAATTTCTTTCTATAATTTCCTAAAAAAAATGCAATAAAAAACTTACATAGTGAGAAATAGTCAAGAACCTGTATATACATTTGAAGACCTAATTTTAAAGTTAATTTTAAGAAGGTCATATCATACATGAGATGTAAAATTGGAATATCCCTGCCTACGCCATTGACCAAACTATATATCCATTTACTGTAGCCAAGAAGTACAGCTGTATTTAAAATAAACAGGATTTTGATAAAATTGATGTTTTACTTAATTTTAACCGATAATAATGCATGTAATATTCATATATTAATATCATAAAATGCAAAGATAGCAAATATATTTGGTGAGATGAATATGCTTATATTTACTGAAATAAATTTATTACTGACTATGGATTTTTAAGGTTTTTTTCCTAATTATTCTTACATATATATATATATATATATATATATATATATATATATATATATATATATATATATATATATAATATATATATATAAATATATATATATATATATATATATATATAAAAATATATATATATATATTTTTAAATATATATATTATTTTTTTAGTTGTGTAACTCTACCGAGTGAAGATAGTTCTGGCTGACACAAAATTAGTTGTGTTTCAATCCTGGCTTGAGGCATTCTGAAGTCTAGTCACACTGAGGAGTTATGATACAGCGAAACAGTACTGTCTGTGAATGACATAATTTAGCTCTTGAAAATGCATTTCAATTGAGCACTGTTGAGTGATAAGCTAATTCTATAAACAACAGCCACCTGCACTAATGCAAAGCTCTTCAGTAAAATGAATGGAGCACTTTGGCTGATTGGCATTTGTTTACATTTGTAAAAACAATACGCTAGATTTAGTTGTGTAACTCTACCGAGTGAAGATAGCTCTGGCTGACACCAAATTAGTTGAGTTTCAATCCTGGCTTGAGGCATTCTGAAGTCTAGTCGCACTGAGGAGCTGTGATACAGCGAAACAGTACTGTCTGTGAATGACATATATATATATATATATATATATATATATATATATATATATATATATATTCCTAATTATTCTTACATAAATATATATATATATATATTTTTATATATATATATATATATATATATATATATATATATATTTTTTTATATATATATATATATATATATATATATATATATATATATTTATATATATATATATATTTTTATATATATATATATATATATATATATATATATATATATATATATATATATATATATATATAGAGAGAGAGAGAGAGAGAGAGAGAGAGAGAGAGAGAGAGATGCACGGTGGAGTAATGGATAACGGCTTGGATTGAGGAATCGGAGAGCCGAGTTCGAATCCCAGTCGATTCCATTACATTCACTTACGTGTTAATACCCTTGGGAAAGGTGTGAATCCTCTTCTTCTCCCTCCAACTATGGGTAAATAGCAGGACAGACTGGGTTCTATAGCCTTGGATGGCAACTGGTCTAGGAGAAGGACAACTCTGAATTCAAAACCTGCGGAGGGTCGTTTGGGGACCTTGTGGCATCCATTGCACCAGGTCCCTGTATTCGTCCCTCCAAAAAGTGTGGATGGCCCTTCACCACTATAATCAAATCCTGTGTGGCTGTTGGGCTTTCAGCTTCTGGGAACTGATCTGTCTGACCCTCATACGTCGAGTTCGACGCGAGAGCGATAAAAAAATATATATATATATAAAACCAAACAGGTAAATATAGAGGGATGCACTGAAAAATACCAGCACTTGATAATTGCTTTGGCACGAAACTCTAAGTTGTGCAATCAATATTATGTATATTATATATATATGTATATTTCTTAACATATACATATATATAAATACAGAATTCTCATGTTGGTCATACCAAATTCTTAATTGCAAACATTACCTTTCAGCAGTAATGATTAAGCATGGTACATTTCTGTATATATTTTTTTTAAAATTCTTATAAAATAAATGAATATCTGGGCTCTAGGAATCATGAAATGTATGACTTGAATGATAAGAATGTATGCCTCTGACATATTTGTGTATATATCGTTATTTAAGAAATAATGATACAATTTACTTCTTAAAACACTTAATTTTCTTTTGTCACTCACACACCCTGATGATGACTTATGTGAGTTAAAACCTTGGGACAACACAACATGAATTTTGTCCAATTTATCTACAAACAACAACCACATTGGTGAAAGGATATTCGCATATTTGAAAAAAAAAAGATCAACAAATTTAATATACATAAAATGTATATTTTTTTACTTTTGACATCTTAATTTTTGTTTTTTCATGTATAATATTTTTAATTATGGCATATATTCATATAACGTACACTCCCCCAATTTTCAGTGATAAAAATGATTTTATCATATCTCTCATATATCATGCAAGATCTTTTTTGAGAGATGAAATTACAATAGACTAATCTCTTTTCCTCTATCTCTTTATTCCATCTTTTAGTTAAATAAGTTAAAAAAAGTAAAAGAGAATAATAAAAGTATTGTTAGTAACACTATATTCGTTGTATAAACATATAGTTTCATGTCTTGCACATCTCGCCTATGGAACTCCCTTCCCTATTACTGTTTCCCTGACAAATACAATCTCCAACGGTTTAAGTGTAGCGTCAATTGACATCTCCAGTTGCCTTGATCTATCCACTTCCCTTCTCCACATCCTTTCACCTTTCATTCCTATCTGCTCTCACTCCAAATCTTCTGATACCCCCTTGCCTTGATCGACCCACTGTCTTTCTCTTTCTCCACATCCTCTCCTTTACCACTCCTATCTGCTCTTCCTCCAACCCTTCTTTAACCCCTTGCGTGATAGTGGCCCCCAGCCTTGCTTGGGGTGATACCCTTAAAAAAAAAAAAAAAATATATATACAGTCATAAATAACTGAATGAAAAACAGCTAAACATCTTATAAACATAAACAGTGGAAATATATAATTTTTTTCTTTTCTGGACATAAATTATGTAGAAATTGTCCAAATGTTCTGTAATGTCATTGTGCTTTCAGCTATTCTTTTAGCCATTATCAAGGCTGATTTTATTTTTACTTTTAACTGAATGTATCTATCTAGAGTTATAGGAATGTTTTTTTATTTTCCAAATATGGTCAGGACATTGTGGACATGTTCATAGTTGATGTTAATGTATGCATTATTAATAAAAAAGCATTATTAATAAAAAAAGCATTATTAATAAAAAAAGCATTATTAATAAAAAAAGCATTATTAATAAAAAAAGCATTATTAATAAAAAAGCATTATTAATAAAAAAGAGAAAAAGACAACACTCAATACCATCAATTATAAACATGGCCACAATACATAAAAAAATCCATACATTCATTAAAAGTAAAAATAAAATCACACTTGATAATGGCTAAAAGAATAGTCAAAAATGCTCAAACATACAAAACGTTTGGACAATTTCTACATAAAAAAAAGTTTTATGAAACATTTGTACACTTATATGTATTTTTAATTTTTTTGTTTAAACATTACTTTTGAAATGGATACTCATATTTGAGTAGATGTTCTGTTTTTATTTATTTATTAAACATAATATTTATTTATTTACTTACATAAAAATACGTATCATCCAGCTGGAATCGAACTTGTGTCCCCTAGGGGAAACTGTCATTAGATCTGATGTAGGTCATATGTGGCCAAGTTGGTTGAAGCCATGTCAGATCTAATGATGTTTTCCCCTAGGGGACGAAAGTTCAAATCCTGCCGGAGGACTCATATTATTTTAACAAGATTTCTTGAATATTCAGGCTGGTAAATGTAAATAAATAAATATATTTTTAATAAATAATTAAAAAACGGAACATCTCCTCAAATATGAGTATCCATTTCAAAAATAACGTTTAAACAAATAAATTAAAAAATCTTTTGGATTTAATCCATTTCCTAACATATATATATATTTTAGGATATCACAACAAAAACATGTAAGAATAACTACTCAATTGCAGTCGTGTTTCAACACATAATGATGCATCTCCTCAGGTGATTGTAAATTACTGGTGAGTGAATGATTAATTTGGTTTCAAAAGTAAAATACATCCTCATTTTTTGAAAAAAAAGATAAGGCTTGAGGGCTTTACCCTGATCAATCAATCTAATATGATATTGAGCACTTTTACCCATAAACATAGTATATCCTGAGATGATAATTTTATTATATATATATATATATATATATATTCTGCACAATATGTCCTAATAGTGGATATATTGGCGAATCTGGAACTAACTTTAGGCTTCGTTTCAACAACCATAAACAAGACATACGACAAAATAATCCATATTCCCCAGTAGCAGAACACTTCAATAGACCACGACACTCGATAGATAATTGCAAATGTATATTGATAGACTCAAATTTTAGCACTACATACATACGAAGAAAAAAAAGAGAAATACTGGATTTTAAAATTAAACACATATAAACTAGGGTTAAACAAAGACTTGGGTATTCTAAATCTGTATAAATATTTCAATAGTTAAAATATTTTTTCAAAAAATTTCTTTAGATATGGTGAAAAATCCTTTTTAAACAATAACCAAAACACCTTCTTCAGTCGTCCGTTAAAGAATCAAACACAATCGCGTTCCACACCACGTGTCGTCCGAGTATAAAAACAAACACACAAACACAGTAATTTAAGTACAACACACATACAAAGAAAAAAAGAAAAATACTGAATTCTAAAATTAGACACATATAAACTAGGGGTAAACAAACACGTGGATATTTTAAATCTACATAAATATTTCAACAGTTAAAAATATTTCTTAATATATTTCTTGAGATATGGTCAAAAAACCTTTTAAACAACATTTAAGACACTATCATCAGTCTTCCGCCAAAAATTCAAACACAGTCGCATTTCACATCATGTGACATGCACGCTTCACGACAAACGCTGTAAACAAACACAAACACAGTATCTCATTTGATTTCTGAGGAAAGACCGAGGTGGTCTGAAATATTAAATATATACAAAAACACAGAAATAAATACTTTCATAAAAAAAACACCCAATTTTGTTTCATTTATTTTATCCAGATATATATATATATATATATATATATATATATATATATATATATATATATATATATATATTAAGGGTATCAGTAACTATGATCATGATGGTGAAAAACTGATAACCTATCAGCAAAATTATCTGTATTACTAATTATTTTAAATAAATCACTTTTATTATGATAACAGTCACAAAAGGAACAAAGCTTCTTGAAAGGTTGTGGATGGAAAAATTTGTTTTTACCCTCTTGACAATGAGAGCATGAAAGTAACAAGAGGAAAATGTTGAAATGACATTCAACATCCCCACTGATCAAAGAGTGCATTATATACCTTGGCAGTAATCACCATTTTGTTTTTTTGTTTTTTGTTTTTCTGGTATTGGTTCTTTCATGCCTACAGGAACAGCAAAGTAGTAGTGGGAGATGATGAGAAGAATGAAGGGAAAAGTGGGAGTAGAAGGAGAAGTATATTAAAAAAAGACAGAGTGTGTGCGAAAAAGGAAGAGAAGGAGGAATCACTTGTTTTTTTTTCTTTCTGTAATAAGAAAAAAGTGATAAGAGATGTATTTAATGGAGATTTGTGATATGGTAGATGAAGGCAACCTGTGGAGTATAATATTTGTTGAAAATGATTGATAGATATTTGGGGGTGTCTGGCAACTGACAAGAGGAGGAAAATCTCATGATGTTTATTGTGAATGCCTTGTCACCAGGATGAAAGCCAGTCTTACATTTAATGTAAATTGTAATATATATATATATATATATATATATATATATATATATATATATATATATATATATATATACATACATACATACATATATATATATATATATATATATATATATATATATATATATATATATATATATATACACACACATATGTTTGATTAAATATAATCAACAACAAGGTTGGAATGTTTAATTTTTTTATTATATTTTTACAATTTTCAAATAAGGTATTATATTTTTTATTTTTTTATTTTTAAGCTTTTTACCCCAAGCAAGGCTGGAAGCCACTAGCACGCAAGGGGTTGCAGAAGATTTGGAGCAAGAGCAGATAGGAGTGTTAGAGGAAAGGATGTGGAGAAGGATAGTGGATAGATCAAGGCAAGGGTTTACAGAAGATTTGGAGTGAGAGCAGATAGGAGTGTTAGAGGAAAGGATGTGGAGAAGTTGGGCTTCAGACATTCTAATGGGATGCAGGGAAGGATCCCTGTGGTGATTAATCTAGAGCAGTTTCGTTTTTGAGGCGTTGAAGTTAACCAGCCAATTCCTGCCCAGTTCACAACCAATTGGAGGTCCTTTTTGAGACGAACGGCCAGGTTAATTTTGTCAGCAACACTAGATTTGTTTTTGAGGCAGGAGTAAATTGTGGTGTTGTCCATGTAGATGCCAACTTGGGAATCTATGGTGTCAGGAAGATCATTTATGAAGATAAGGAAAAGAGTAGGGCCTAGGATGGAGCCTTGAGGAACACCTGCGTTTGTGGGATAGGATCTGGAGCAGAATCCGTTGAGAATGACCTTCATTTCACGGTTTGACAGGAATGATTGTATTAGATCGAACAATCGACCTGTAATATCATAACCCTGAAGCTTGTGAAGAAGACCGGCATGCCAAACCCTATCAAACTCTTTGGAGATGTCTAGGTCCAAGACACGAGCTTCTCTGTTATTATGAAGAACTTGGTAGACAAATTCAGTGATGGCCGTAAGCACATCAGCAGTAGATCGGGCAAAGCAGAAACCATATTGCTTGTCTGAGAGCAGATCATGTGATGTAAGGTGGTTAACCACTTCGGTGTTGATAAGGGCTTCGAAGACATTGCCAAAGAGGGGTAGGAGACTGATAGGACGGTAATTAGAAGGGCTTGAAACTGGATAAAACTCTTTGAAGTTCATGTTTTCTCCTATTCTTTTGTTCAAGTACTTGAATCTATCTCAATTGTTTTCAAGAACCATGTGGTATCTATATTTCGATTTTGTTGGCTACATCCTGGTATTTATTAAAAAGCTGAAAGTTTAAAATCATCTATGGTAATGTCAAATGTAAGAGTTAAGAGGAGTTAGACTGTGTCAAAAAGAACGAGTTGTTTTTTCTTATTATATACATATTAGATATTTCAATATACCATTTCCTGTGGTGAAAGATATTTTATTCTATGAAGGGTTGTTTATTTATGGAGGATGCAAAGTGACACAATTCAATGTCTAATAAATGAAAGTGAGTAAGTGTTGTTGTTAGTGAATTTTTTTTTTTTAATGCAAAAAAAAAATAAAGTAATTTGCATTTTTTTTAAAATTGTTTATTTCATCCTATTTAGAGAATGATTGCTAAACACTTTCCCCTCCCCTTTTATAGGCAGAAGTCCACAAATGCATGCTGGGATATTTTTGTTAGTCAATAAAATAGGCTGGTTTACAGTTTGATATGACTGTCTGGATCTCCCTTGTCTACTAGACAGACCACTGCGTTCGTTTGTCCAACCTTGCTTTTGTGTATCAACGCCAATTTCTGTTAATTTGCTTTGCATATATTGTTTGCTTGCTTGCTTGATATTGTTTCACTTTTGTCCTGTTTTTTTTTTCTTTTTATTGCAAACTTTGTTAATTCTCTTTGTTGGACAGTTCTGTTATTTATTTTGCATTTGACCATAGCTACTATCTCAACAAAAAATATTACATCTTAAAATCATAAATATGAAGGAACCAGAAATTAGGGATAAACCTCTACTTATATATATATATATATATATATATATATATATATATATATATATATATATATATATATATATATATGTATATATATAGTGTAAATATGGTTCATATGTAGATTCAATAACTAAAGTTTTTATTTATCATTACTATTATTATCATCTATATATTTATCAAATATCTCTATATAAATATTCCCACTTTAGGACTACAAAAATACATTGTTTCCCTTTGCACTAATTAAGAAAAATATTTTGCCTCAACAAATATCCAAATACGATAATGTACAAAACATGAATGTTTGTTTGCATAAAGCACCAAACAAAATAATACAATGATAAATGATGTTAACAAAAAGACTTGTTCATCTCTAAATGGCACAAAACAAGGTTTGCCATTGGAGTAAGTAGAGAATTTAACAAATTCCACTATTCCAACAGTTGTTCAGACTATTGAACTCATTCTTTATGTTGCTTTGGTTGTCAGAACAATATTTTGGCCAATCTATTCTTCAATCTTCTTCAAGTATACTCTCTATAGGGAAAGAGGTTTCTTTTTCTGAAAAGAAAAAGAAATTTCCTTTTGGACCAAAGAAAAAAAAACAAGAGACATTTCTTTTATGGATGAGGTACATGAAGAAGATGGTATAATGATTCAACCAAAATGTTTTTGCAACAATAAATGTAGCACAAAAATTAGTTAAACGGTCAAAAAAGCACTTGGAACAGCAATGACACTTCATGAAATTATAGTTCTAGGACTTTTGTGATTAATGTCTTTTCAAACAGTAGTGTTTGTTAGGAACAGCAGGAATTGATGAAATACCCCAAGTAGTTTTCATTACATTTCCTGTAAAAAAAAAATTCTAAATATTAATATGCAGGCAGAAACAGACAAGACAAATACAAACAGATGAGACAGATGCACATAAACAGATGAGACAGATGTGCAGACAGAAATGGATGAGATAGATGTGCAGACAGAAAAAGACAAGGCGGACATGCAAACAGAAACAGACAAGATAGATGCACAGATAGGAACAGACAAGATAGATGCACAGACAGAAACAGACAAGACAGACATACAGATTGAAACAGACAAGACAGATGTACAGACAGAAACAGACAAGATAGATGCACAGAGAAACAGATGATCAAACAGATGTACAGACCAAGACAGACGTGTAAACAGAAACAGATGAGACAGATGTGTAGACAGAAACGGATGAGACAGACACACAGACAGAAACAGATGAGATAGCAAAAGATAGGAATAAGACAAACATTTTGGCTTGAGAAGAAAGAGAATGAAGATAAAATAAAAGAGACTGGGATTTGTAAATAAGCAAGAAAAAAAGACATCTGTTCAATATCGGCGTTTGATGAATGAGTATTTTAAATATGTTACCTTCAGTGCATTGATATAACACTTATATTTATTTATTTTCCAAAAGCTTTACAAACGTAATATCTGCACAAACAGGAAATATGCAAATCATTAAATATTTTTCTTTGGCGCGGTAAAGGTTAGTGATCAAAGATAGTTTTGTTGATAGAGTTAATTCTGTTTTGTTTAGGATTCATGTTTTCATGTGACCTTTGCAAAAATACAATGATTCTCTCTTGTTGGAGAAAAGACATCTAATCATATGATATTTGTATAATAAATATATCCGTGGAGACATAAAGTCAGGTCACAGCAATTTAGATTATAGCGAGAATAAAAAGCATTGCAGAAATATTTTGTATATGTCCATATACCAATTTCATTATATTTTTATTTATCTATTTCTACATCACTGTATAGATTGTGATTATGGAAATCTTTCTGTTCATAGATGTGTGTATAATGCAGTGGTTAACAGCAAAGAAAGTAGGACTGGAGTTCAAATCCGAGCTGAGGATATTGCGTTCACTTTTGCACAAATGCTTTTGGAAAGGTATGACTCCATCTCTTTTTCTCTCAGCTAGATAGACTTGGTTGGCAACCATACTATAAGAAGGACAACTCTGATTTCAAAAAACAGTTTGGTGTGAGTCTTATAACTTTACCCCATAAAAAACTACAATGCCTAGTATACTGATGTTAATCTATGCATGTATACATTTTTCAGTACCCTCACATTCTGTATGTATATATGTATGTATGTATGTATGTATGTATGTATGTACATATAGATATTTGGCAGCTGTTCACTCAGTTACAAGGATAACCATCTCTTTAATATAAATATGCACATACATAGAAAATAGGGGTGCAGAAGTATTCTTATACATGTTATATATATATGTGTGTGTCTATATATATATATATATATATATATATTTTAAGCTTTTCACCACAGGCAAGGCTGGAAGCCACTAGCACGCAAGGGGTTACAGAGGATTTGGAGCGAGAGCAAATAGGAGTGTTAGAGGAAAGGATGTGGAGAAGGATAGAGGATAGATCAAGGCAACTGGAGATGTCGATTGACATTACACTTGTATAGTTGGAGATCATAGTCATCAGAGAAACAGGAATGAGGAAGGGAGTTCCATAGGCGTGAGGTGCGAGATATGAAGCTATTGGAGTAGAAGAGACGTCTACATTTAACAGTTTCAACAGTGAAAGGGTGGGAACGGGATGCCAGCCTCGTAGGACACTTGAATTCATGGAGCCTGGGAACCAGCGATAGCAGCTCATCGAAGCAATTACCATGGAAGTATTTATAAAAGAGACAGAGAGAGGCGACGGTGCATCTGTGAGAGAGAGACTGCAGACGAGAAGCCAGATCAGGGCCAATTACATTGCATACTCATCTCTGGATCTTATCAAGAACCTTGAGGCAAACAGAAGAGGCTCCAGACCATATATGGCAGCAATACTCCATGCAAGGGCGGATGGATGATTTATAAATTTGGAGGATCGATTCAGGGGAGAATTTCCTGGCCTGGCACAGGGAGTCAACTTTCCTTGCGGTGGATGAAGCAATCAATGTAGTTGTTCCATCTCAGGTCAGCAGACAGCATGAGACTGAGCAACCACAGAGAGGAGCTCTCGAGAAGTTGAGCTTCAGACATTCTAATGGGATGCAGGGAAGGATCCCTGTGGTGATTAATCGAGAGCAGTTTTGTTTTGGAGGCGTTAAAGTTAACCAGCCAATTCCTGCCCCAGTTCACAACTGATTGAAGGTCCTTTTCAAGACAAACAGCCAGGTTAATTTTGTCAGCGACACTATATTTGTTTCTGAGGCAGGAGTAAATTGTGGTGTCATCCGCATAGATGCCGACTTGGGAATCAATGGCATCAGGAAGATCATTTATGAATATAAGGAACAGAGTAGGGCTTTGGATGGAGTCTTGCGGAACACCTGCGTTTGTGGGATAGGAGCTGGAGGAGAATCCATTGAGAATGACCTTCAATTCATGGTTTGACAGGAATGATTGTATTAGGTCCAACAATCGGCCTGTAATACCATATCCCTGAAACTTACGAAGAAGGCTGGCATGCCAAACCCTATCAAACGCCTTGGAGATGTCAAGGGCCACAGCGCGAGCTTCTCCGTTATTATGGAGAGCTTCGTAGACAAATTCGGTGATGGCCGTAAGCACATCAGCAGTGGATCAGGCAAAGCGGAATCCATATTGTTTGTCTGAGAGCAGATCATGTGATGTAAGGTGGTTAACCACTTCGGTGTTGATAAGGGCTTCGAAGACTTTGCCGAAGAGGGGTAGGAGACTGATAGGATGGTAATTAGAAGGATCGGAGGGGTTGCCAGAGTTCTTAAAGACAGGAACAATGGATGATGACTTCCAGCAGTCAGGAAAACATGACTCCTTGAGGCAGTAGTTGTATAATTTAGAGAGGGCGGGCGCCAATTCAGATGCGCATTTCTTCAAAACAATGGCTGGTATCCCATCACCACCACTAGCCTTGTGGGGGTCTAAATTAGAGATAATGTCCAATGCCAATGACATGGATATGTGAAACCCGCTCAAAAGGGTCTCAGTTCTGAGAGGGAAATCGGGTATGGGTACACCGGACGAGTCAAGCGTAGAATTGAAAGAAAATTTCTGAGCAAAGCATTCAGCCTTGTCGGCAGAGGAGGTCAGGACCTCAAACTGGTTGAAGAAAGGTGGTATAGCGGGTTTGCAATTGTTCAGAATGCTCTTGCAGAGACGCCAATAATCCTTGGAGCCGAATTTGCGCGATGCAATACGTTCCTTCATCCGAGCAGTGAGCTTCGCTGAGGACATGCTTACACTCGTTACAGGCGAAGGCAAAGAGGTGTCTATTGCAGTCAGATATATCGCTACAAAATAGGTGGAAGAAGTGGTTTCCTATGGGCAATGGCGTCTGAGCAGGCAGCGGAGAACCACGCGGAGGAGCGCAATTTGACCCTGAATTTCCTTGAGGGGATGAAAGCGTCAATTCCAGCTTTAACCCAAGATGAAACCTCTGAAGCACATTCTTGAACGGGGAGCTTAAATACAACATCCCAAGGGACATCGTGGAGGAAATCACGGAACGAGTCCCAGTCAGCTCGTTGGTAGCAGAACAAGGTTCAGGTAGTAGCAGGCTCTTTGCAGGGGGTGGGGTTGAAGGAGATCTTAATAGACACTACCGCATGATCAGAGTTACCAAGTAGGTAGAGCTGCGTGGCACTACAAGACTCGGGGATGGAGGTAAAACACAGGTCGAGAAGAGAGGTCTTACCATCCCGGTTGTATGCAAAACTCGTGGGGAAGTCAATTATCTGTGTGAGGGATTGAGAAACTGAAAAGTTAAATGTGTGTATGCCTGCAAGGTCGGTAGAAGCATTCTTAAGCCACTTGTTATGGTGGGCGTTGAAATATATATATATCCAAATGTAAAAGAATGAAAAGAATATAAATTCAAACATTCATAGCATTAATTTAAAAAATGGCTCAATACAAGAGTAGAGCAATATAATATATATATACATATATATATATATATATATATATATATATATATATATATATATATATATATATATATATATAATACGGATATATATATATAATACGGATACTGAAATGTTTGTTATTCCCATATGTACATATAAAATGGAAATTTATTATGTATATATATATATATATATATATATATATATATATAGTAAATAAATGTCAAGGAAAAAAACAGTTGTCATTTATTTACTCGCTATTGTTTATATATATATATATATATATATATATATATTATATATATTATATACATGCACAAAAACACCAAATAAGAAATACAACCAAATGTAGAAAGGTAAAGGTTAAGACCTATAAGTGAAAATCAGAAACTACCTGATTATATATGAACATACTTGTTTATGTTTATATATATATATATATATATATATATATATAAATAATCAAAGAAGCATATTACTGGGAGTGACCAAGTGAAAAATAAGGAAAAGTGAAACTTTAAAGTATTGCATTATTTTCTTTACATAATGAAACAGGGAAACATGAATTAAATGAAAACATACACACACACACAAATGGGGAAATAAATTTCTATATATGACCCCAAAAAATAGAGCAAAACAAAGAGTGAATAGAAAGAAAAGAGAAAAACATGTTTAAAAAAAAGCTCTCCAAATTGAAAGCTTTCCTTCGATATTGGCAGCAGCATTGTGTATTTGTTAATCTTCCCTGTTGCTCCAATCCTTGCTGATCCTTTCTGACTGGCTTTAAGTTCATAACTTTTCAATTACCAAGCATTCCTGCATACAGTCATCTTCAAATCAATATTCCTGGGTGTAGCTATATGGTTAGAACATCAAACAAATGCTCAAAAGGTTTAAATACACTGGGTTGAGATATTTTGGGATAACTTATCACTACAATGTCTGCAAAACATTCAAAATATGATTCATTAAATCTGTTATTCCATTATAGATATCATAGATATTTTCTTCATGTTTTCTGTGTTCCTTGTGACTACTGGAGATTCATTTGATAAAAGTATTGCTGGTCTAAACATCTATTTTAAGATGGATTTGAAACCAAGAAATAGGACAAAAGAAAAATCCACAGTGCTAAAGAAAAGTCTGGATGAGTAGAGCCAGTAGTCTCACCATCAAGCAAAATAGGTTTATGGCTTCAAGCTTTCCACTCAGGATTGTCCCACATGACAATAACCTAGTGGATTAAAGCATTGGTTGAGGAATTTGGTGAAATAGCAATTCTGAGTTCAATCCCTGGTCTTGGAATTAGTGAAAACTGGGCGAGTAATAACTGAGCAGTACAAAACTAGACAAGTCAGCAGAACAGCAGAAATATTAAATGAAGGGTTCAGTTTAAAACTCCCTGGAGCTTATCTAGATTGCCAAATACCTGATGAAGACTGGAGGGCATAAAAGCTGAAATTTTGTGATAACAACAACAAAGATGAGGATAATAGTTCATATATAAATAATGTAAATAAAAAAAAAAAAAAGAGTAAAGTTGGTGATTATTATTACTGATTAAAACGAGGGTACAATGATACAAATACCAATATATCTATAATGAGCCCAGACTGATAAGAGAATACCAAGCAAATTTGGCTGTGGTGCATGTGCTTGATATACCTTTATCAAACTCGGTGTCAGGATAAGTAAATGAAGCTTATTCGTACACCTTATATTTGTACACCAGAATCGCTTTGTTAATATGTGCTGCTCTTTCAATAATAATAATAGTAGCTTTATTCTCATGTCTGATTTAATATTTTATTATTATCATTATTATTCACATTACTATTATTATCATGATTATGGTGCGATAAAACCAGTCCTGTGAAATCCAGCATAAAAACGATGGTAAATAAGTGGCAACATTAACACAATTTATTTGTCATAAACAATCCACTTTTCATTGCTTACGATCATTCTTTTAAAAAAATGGATCTGCTTCCTGCATTTGTGCAGAAAATTGCAGATGGGGAATGGGGTCCATTAAATTTTGAGACGCCTAAATATCAATGATTCAAGTGTTTTAAAATGCCTTAATCCATTAGCATTGAACACACTGAAACCTACCCACAAATATTAGCTCTCAAAGTTTTTCTCTGCTGATAGTCAAAGTCTCATTGTTTGCATGGCTTCCTGCATTACTTGTGATGTCACAATTTAGTTTGAACAAAAAGTAATAGTCTCAGTAAAGTGTAGACTTTGGTTTTGTCACATTGTTTCTATTTTTCTGTTCATATACAATTTCGTCTCTCAAATGACCAGTTATCTTCATTTCCTGAGCGACGTATACACTGTGGTCAACACGAAACAGTGACAGTGTTTCATGCTTCAATGCAATCCTCAGGCCTGAAGATTGGCATGTGTATACAAGACACATTTAATATAAATTTATCTTTTGAAAGAAAAGATGTATGACAAACTGAAGGAAGATTTTGTGACTGAAGTCCAATGAAGTCCTAACAGATGAAATGTGTCATAAAAACTTTTTCCAATTTGTCATACATCTTTTCTTTCAAAGCACTTCTTGATATATAAAAATGTATATATCATTTTCCCATAAATTTACGTATAAAACTAAGAGAAAATAAAATGCATGCACCAAGTACAGAAACTAATGTGATAAAGATACTTATTTTACATAAATAATTTTTTCAACATAATCTTCTTTACTGCCAATGCAGTTAGTCTTAAATATATTATCATTTATGCCAAACATTACACAGTAAAAATTCCAGCTAAAAAAAATCAGCTAATAATTATGTATCAGGTTATGGACATATTTATACACCTTTGTATACAGACAGAACTGGCATAGCTTGTAATTATATATATATATATATATATATATATTAAAAAGAAGAGAGGTACCACAAACGTTTTTGGTTGTAATGTGGATTTTTAAAAAAAATATTATGCTATATTTTTCATAATTTTACTACACGTGTTTCTGGTCTCACGACCATCTTCAGGTAAAGGGTGGAGATTTCCACATATTAAAAATAATTAATTTTTTTCTTCATGTTTTTCAATTCAATCGAGAATATTTAACATTGAAAAACATAAAGAAAAAATTAATTATTTTTAATAATATGTGGAAATCTCCACCCTTTACCTGAAGATGGTCGTGAGACCAGAAACACGTGTAGTAAAATTATGAAAAATAAAGCATAATATCTTTTTAAAAAATCCACATTACAACCAAAAACGTTTGCAGTACCTCTCTTCTTTTTAATATACACAATTTTCTCTCATTGGAACCACTATAACCCTCTTCCTTTTACATATACATATATATATATATATATATATATATATATATATATAGAGAGAGAGAGAGAGAGAGAGAGAGAGAGAGAGGTGGGGGGTAACAAAAAAATGAATAATGCAAATACACTTTTGAAATTAACTGTTATTTGAATTGTAGCTGTCCTACCCAGTTTGTCCAAGATCTTCAAACATAACATTGTTTACAAGATTAGATATGTCTCCTCTGACCTACAAGAGATTAGTTAAATAACAGACATCAACTAAATCTGAAAAAATACCTTTTTTCTATATTTCCTCTCAATTTCAGTGTGTTTCTTGATCTTCAGGATGAAATATTTTGGGATAGATCAGTGGTAGCAAGACCTCATTATTATATAATGGTTAGTAAGCTATTCTCACTGTCTATTACTACTATAGTGAATATAATTGTCACTGACAGTCTCACAATTGTGGCCTTGTGTCAGACTAAGCTAAAGCTAGTAAATATCAATCCATCAGTGGTGTTTGCAGTATAGTTATTTTCTTGGATGTACTTGATAATATATATATATATATATATATATATATATATATATATATATATAGACAATATTAGTGGTAAATATACACATACATATGCAATTATATATACACATACATATATGTATAAAAATAATTCCAAGAGGACAGAGTAAGGATATAATAAAAAGACTTAAACACTAATATTCCATGGTCATAATTTGTTCCATTGGAATCATAAAAACAATCCAATTCATCAGACCTACAGATTCAAAAAGAGAACAGAAAAAACAACTCCGGGAAAATATTAGTAAGAGTATATGTGTGAGAGTGTGGGAGGACATGGGATCTATATAGAGGGGTAACAGACGAGAGAGGTCCAAAGGTGGAGGGGGCATTAACCTTTAACAGAGAGAAGATTTAAATAAGGGTTTCAGTGAGAAAAGTGTGCGTATTTTCAAACGTCCAAAGGTATACCAGAAGAGTGTACATTTCTATATATATATATATATATATATATATATATATATATATATATATATATATATATCAGGGATGTGCCATCTAGGTAGGCAGTGCCTACCCTGAATAAAATAGATCAGAAGCTACATTTTTCTTCTGTGGTACAATATGCACCTAATCCAACAAAATTATGAAAGTTTCTCTGATTATTATGCAAAAAATGCAAAATATTTTATTTTTTTTATAGATTTACTACATAAAGATCACAAGCTACCTACTCTAATTACTGATGACATGTGCCTTATATATATATATATATATATATATATATATATATATATATATATATATAAGTGAATATTGAAGTCAACACTCAGAGGCAACAGTCTGTTTCATGCTAGATGCAATCGTCAAGCCTGATGATTGCGTCTAGCATGAAACAGCCTGTCGCCTCTGAGTGTAGACTTCAATGTTCACTTTTATATTTATATTTACATACGTTCTATCTGTGATATTGAGCACTTTATCCCATAAATATATCTCACCTTAAAACTATATTTCTACATATATATATATAAAAAATCCCTAACTCTGTGTATGAAAATAATTTGACTACCTCCATCTATAAAAACCAATATTCTCAAAAAATTACTGCATGCCTGCACAATTAACATCACCTTCTACAGACATAATGGCAATATTTACACTCAAACTAATGGTGTTAGTATGGGAAATCCACTTGGCCCATGCTTTTCTAACTACTACATGTCCCATGTAGAAATCAAGATATTTTTTAAAAAAGTTACTAAACCCAAAATATATGCCCACTATGGTATTTTTATTTTAGCTGAAAACAAAAAAGAAATTGATAATCTCAAAACCACATTTGAAAAAAAATCTCTCCTTAACTTTACCTATGAAATTAGTAAAAAAAATAAACTGCCATTCTTAGATGTTCTCATAGAATTCAGTAGTAACACATTCACTACTTCATTATACAAAAACTCACTGGTAGAAACTCTTGCCACCTCAATTTTATGAGTGAATGTCCACTTAAATATAAAATAAGCATTATAAAAAATTCCCTCAAAAGAGCACACAAGAATTTATCCTCTCATCCCCTTTTCTTTAAAGAACTAAACAATGTGAAACAGACACTAGTTAACAACGGTTTTCCAAACTACATCATCAATCACCAAATTAGACTATTTCTTTCTAAGTTAATCAATACAGACATTAAATGGAGCTTGTAAAACAGAAGCCATAATTTATAAAGCAGAAGTAACTGACATTAATGGTCAAAATAAAATGTATATAGGTTGTACAGAAGGTTCTTTTAAGAATAGATGGTATAATCATAGATCTTCATTTAAGCTAGCAAATCTTAGATACTACACCAAACTTGCTAGCCATATGTTGAATTTGAAGGGAAAAACAACAGGGACCCGTTTGTAAGGTGGAAAATTTTAAAAAAGGTAAAACCATATAGCAATAATAGCCACATTTGTAACATATGTCAATATGAAAAATTAGAGATTATGACTTTCCCAGAGCCAAAAAACCTTTTAAACCAGAAATCCGAAATCTTATGTCCTTGCCTTCATATCAAAAATTTTTATTAAGTGAATATGAGACCGGATAAAAAAATGTAAATTAAAAGCCCACTGTTATATTTACCATATGTTTGTTTTCCCTCCCCACTTTTCCTTACATTTATGTTACATTTGTTTTTCTTTTCTACTTCTTTTCTTTATACATTTACGATATACTTGTTTTCGTCTTCTTTTCTTTTCTTTCTTCGTCCTTCTCTATACCTCCCTCCTTTCTATTACACTAAGCGTTATGTGTTTGACCATTGCATGTTTGTTTATTTATTTTTGAAAAATAATAATATAGTGTTCTTTGTGTTTTTTTAAAATAAAGCGTTGGGTGGTCAGTGGATAGAAATTGCCTGATGAGGTTGTGAGGCCGAAACAAAGGTCATGTATTCAACTTACCTCCTAATTTTTTAAGTTAAAACTCTATTTGTTATTTTTAACTTTATTTTATTTTCACATGTGTATTGAGCACATTTTATACTACTATTTCCTGGACTGAGATTATATATATATATATATATATATATATATATATATATATATATATATATATATATATATATATATATAATAAAAAGACTTAAACACTAATATTCCATGGTCATAATTTATTCCATTGGAATCGTAAGAACGATCCAATTCATCAGACCTACAGATTCCTTTTTGAATCTGTAGGTCTGATGAATTGGATCATTCTTACGATTCCAATGGAATAAATTATGACCATGGAATATTAGTGTTTAAGTCTTTTTATTATATCCTTACTCTGTCCTGGACATCAAGTTCTACCTGGATCATATCCTCTTGGAATTATTTTTATACATATATGTATGTGTATATATAATTGCATATGTATGTGTATATTCACCACTAATATTGTCCATATATATATATATATATATATATATATATATATGAGAGAGAGAGATCTATAAATGCTCTATATCAATATTGAGCAATCTTCCCTCATAAATATAGCAAATTTTTAGCAATATATGTGTTTGTGTGTGCGTCTGTTGACATATGTACCAACTCTCCATGGTGACTGTCATTTTCATACCTCAATTGATTAGATCATCTAAAGATTTCTTGAAGCATTTGTCTAGATCCTGAATACTGAACTCTCTTCACCCATAAATATAGCAAATTTTAAATAATTATAAGCATACACAAAATGTGTTTACACACACATACACATATAAACTATTGTCAATTGAAAAAAACGTTCATGAAACTATAATGTTTCAAAAAAACATCCATCTATGCATTTCACCGATTAGGCTTCATCAGATCAAAGGTGAAAAAATTAGTTTTAAATCTGAAATATGTATATGAAATCTTATATTTTTCCCAAGCTGGCATTGCTCATCACTAAAAGAGAGAAAGAAATCAAGTGACTTTTAAAAAAGTCGTTTAATATTTTATGTTCTTTGCTTTAATTGCCCGAGTTTAGTGATAGAATCCTACAGAAATGTTAAACTTTTTTAAAAGTCACTCATTTTCTTTTCTCTTTTTTAGTTATGAGTAACTTGGTAAAAATATAAGATTTCATATATTTTAAACATACACAAATACATACACATGAAACTCATTTCTTTGCCTTTGATCTGATGAAGCCTAATCGCATGAAATGCAAAGTCAGATGTTTTTTCAAAACATTATACTTTCATGAACGTTTTTTTTCAATTGTCAATGAATTATAACTCTGTTGGGATCCCATACCCAAATTTATAACATATAATATACAGACAAATATCCGCATCTAAAAAATGCAATGTGTATCTATATATATTTTTTGCATGTAAACACTTTCCCAGTGTGAACAGATACTACACACTGATCCCATTCCAGGTAGAGAGCAATATTTTGATACTCAGCACAAATGCCAATCCATGCATAAATAATCCTGCTTTTTATTTTTTATTGGTATGCCATTTTGAACCCACTATTTTTTATCATCTTTGAAGCAGCTTCATAATTCCGTTTTCCTAGAACATGGCATCTTTCTGGGTGATAAACTGATTTGTGGCTCTTACAGGGTTCCAAAGAGTTGAATTTCTTCCCATTGAGAATTTTGTAGGAATCAAAATAAGTGGTAATCCGAAGCTAACCTCAAGTGAGTATGGCAGGCAGGTGTAGCAAGATATTCCAGTCAAGCCATACCAATTTCTGCTATGTTTACAGAGACCTGAAGACTGGCATTGTTCTGAGGGAAGACCACTCTTCTGATTGGTCAATTCCAGATGCTTTTCATCAATTGCTGCCTTTAATTGGTCCAATACTTGTCTGAATTCAATGTCAGATTTTGTAGAAGGAGCTTGTAATATAAAATGTCCTTCCAATCTTACCAGATATACAGTATCGACTTCTTTGGCTGCAGACAGGATTTGTGATCGTTAATGATGGCTCATTTCATTTTTCCCAGAACCTTTTCACTCCACATTGTTATAAACAATCCACTTTTCATTGCTTATGATTATTCTTTTAAAAATGGGAATTTTTCCTGCATTTGTGCTGAAAATTGCAGAAGGGAATAGGGGCCATTAAATTGTGAGACACCCAAATATCAACGATTCAAATGTTTTAAAATGCCTTCATCGTTTAGCATTGAACACACTAAAACCCATCCACAAATATTGGCTCTCAAAGTTTCACTGCTTATAGTCAAAGTCTCACTGTTTGCATGACTTCCTGCATCACTTGTGATGATGTTGCCATATATTACGGCATAGTATATGTGGAGTGGGTTATGGCAGGTTTAACATTGAGAGCCTATATTTACAGGGTGGGTTGAATGCTAAAGGGTTAAAATGCTCATGAGATATACAGTGCAACTCTGCCAGGTCATAAGTGGTGTGACCCGCATTATTTTTAATCAGCATTTTGATTTGATCATCATCAGTGCCTGCAGGACTGCTGGAATTTTCACAGCAAACCACTTAGAAACAGTATTCTCATCTCCATAAATAGCATGTAAAGTTCTTAATGCTTTTTACAGACTTTTTTTTTTTTATGGAAATAAAAGAATTTCAAATGACCATAATATATCATATTTTCCGCCATTTTTACTTTTAATATGAAAACATTTAGAAATTCATAATCCTTGCACAAGACATGTAGAAAGATGTGCTGGAATGTCAGCCTTCAGAATACATGTATTATAAATTTCAGTCATGTGTGAAACAAAACCAGTCAGTCAGTTATGTGCCATGTGTGATACACACTGAAGTGATCATGTATCTTTTGATACATGACTAATGAGGCAGATTTTTTCCTGCAGTAGACCAGTTGTCATCCGAGGCTATAGAACCCGGTCTTTCCTGTTATTTACTCATAGCTAGGGGGAGAAGAGAAGGATCCATACCTTTCCCAAGAGTATTAGCACATAAGTGAATGTAATGGATTTGAATGGAATTCGAACTCAGTTCTCTGATTCCTAAATCCAAGCCACTATCCATTACTCCATCTAAATACTACCTATTGAAAATCACTACAAACGTTTGTTCCAACACTGTCTCATCTATATGAAACACACAGATGTATGCATGCATATATTCACATAGATAAAATGCAATGTGTATACACACACACACACACACACACACACGCACACACATATATATATATTGTGTGTATTTAGGCAGCATTTTTTCATTGATGCATGTTTCATTAAATAATATAGACAAGTTTTGTCTATTTTATGTAAATTCCTTTCATATCGTCTGATAAGCTTAATAACATTATCATTAAAAGAAGAAAGAAAATCACAATATTGATACATATTTTTTTTTTAATCTTATCTAAGCTTTCGGCTTACATAAGCCATTATCAAAGATGACAATTACATTACAATATATTAAACAATACACAGACAAAACAATTGTATTTTTTAATATATTGTAATTTGTGCCAGTTTGTCAAAGAAAAATGAGGTCTGGCATTACCTTGATAGAAGACAAAATCTTTCCTGTTTGCCAATTCTAGTCATTTTCCTTGAATTGCTACTTTTAATTCATCCAGTTGTGAGCGGTACTTTTCAGAATCAATTGACTGGTTACTTGGCAGAAACTCATAGTACAGGATTCCTTTCTAATTCCACAAGATGCACAGCATGACTTTCTTAGGATGAAGACTTTCTTTTGAGGTAGCTAAAATTGGATCTTTTTCACTGAAAATTGTTGTAAACAGTCCATTTCTTGTTACCCATCACAGTTTTCTTAAAAAAGGGTGCATTTTCATTGCGTATATACAGCAAATCACAGATGAAATATGATCCAAAAGATTCTTTTCACTCGGATCATGTGGTACCCAAGCATCATAGTGATTTGGGTACCCAAGCTTCACTAAATGCTCATGGATGGTGGATTTTGATAAATTCATTGTTTCTGCCAATTTCCACATTGTGTAATGTGAGTTATTCTCAATCATTGTCTTGATTTAGTCGTAATCTGTAGTGGGGGTCTGCTTGAGTGTTCTGTCTCAATAAGGCTATAATAACCAACTCTAAACTGTACAGTTCTGCCAGCTAAAGCACCTTCACCATACACAATCAGTCAATCCGAGCCGCTATCCATTACTCCACCATGCCTCCTCGTACACAGTACATTTTTTTTTGTTACTTGCAAGAAATTTTTGCCTTTACAGTAAAAAAAAAAAAAAGGTATCAAGTGTCAAAAATGCACTTATAATCTTCCATTTTCATAGAGATGCAAAACTGACACAAATTAAGTAATTTTAAACTTTGTTTTTCTCAAGAGATAGTTTAAAGTGTGTTTTAATCGGAAATGTAAGCATATTATATCTGTCGATAAATTTGACATATTCTAATATGTTGAAACATGAATGACTAAAAATCGGCATTAACTTTCCAGACAATAGCATACCTTTAAACTATATTTCTATATATAAGTATTATTATTAATAATAACTTTGGTGTAAAGGAAACAAGCAGCTTTTGACATTATATTTTAAGCTAAAAACATGCATCTCATAGACTGAAATATATGGTGGTATATCACTATTTTCCCTTCTAGTTTCATGTGCTATCCATTTTAATTGTTGCTGCTGTTGAAAACCATCAAGTGATGCTGTTTTTGCAATTTGGTAAAGTTTTTGTGATTCTGCAATGCCAGTCTATGAGATTTGATGCAGAGTTGTCTTTAAGATCTAGAGCAGGGGTCAGTAACATTTTGGAGATATCAGGCCAGACAACTATGCAGTGTCTCAGAGGAGGGCCATGATATCAAATAAACTATAATAAATTGTCTTAACATCAGACTTCACCTCCCAGAAGGTTGCCTTGGTCTGGAGGTTTAAAGAAAAAACAACAAAGTTAATGCTATATTATTTAAGTGAGTTTCCTTATTTTACTGTAGGAATAACAGGATATCAACTAACGGAATCAAAAAAAAAAAATGCAAACTCCTCACTATGGTTCAGTTGGTAGCTGGACAAAAATCATTCATGGGCTGGATGTGGCTGACCCCTGATCTAGAGGATCCGTTTGCCTAAAGCCATTTTTAATCATTTATCTGAGGAATCAGTTGTATATGGTTGATGGTTTGGACATTTCTGAACAAGCATGATCTCCATATGCGAATACTCATAATTTGTGTCCAGGTTTTTATAGCATTTCCCCTTTCTTGGCAGATCTTCTTATATCACAATGTGGGATGCTTAATAATAAAAGTGAAAAAAAAAAAGTAAAAGCATATGGTATCTGAATGAGATCAGACAGACTGTATGTTTAGACACATCTGAGAAAAAAATTTAATTTAAAATTTAAAACTTTCCACGCTCCCACATCTTCAGATTATCTTCTTTGCCAGTCAGTCAGTTATGTGCCATGCATGATACATGCTTAGGTGATCATGCATCTTGTGATACATGACTGACGAGGCAGATTTTTTTCCCCCGCAGTAGGTTGCCATTTCTTTCTGCGGTAGACCAGTTGCCATCCAAGGCTATAGAACCCGGTCTGTCATGCTATTTACCCATAGCTGGGGGGAGAAGAAAAGGATTCATACTTTTTCCAAGGGTATTAGCACGTAAGTGAATGTAATGGATTGAACTGGAATTTGAACTCGGCTCTCCGATTCCTCACTCCAAGCCATTATCCATTACTCCACCCAAATACTACCTATTGAAAATCACTACAAACTTTTGTTCCAACGCTATCTCATCTATATGAAACACACAGATGCATGCATGCATATATTCACATACATAAAATGCAATGTGTATACACACACACACACACACACACATATATATATATATTTGTCATCCACAGACAGACTGTTTCGCTGTTTCACAGCTCATCAGTGTGGCTAGACGTCCGGTTGCCTCTAGCTAGGATCGAAACCCGACTGAATTTGCGTCAGTCGGAACTTCTACCAGTAAGCCGTCGGTGCACGGCAGGGATCAAGGTGAATTTTAGCGTGTTTATTTTTAGATTTTAGATAAACACACAGTGACTGACAGTGACTCAATTCTGCTGAAAATCATGCAATATTAGCTTAAATAGTCACTGTTTACAAATTCACACCTCAAACCAGAGGGCTCAACCGAAATTAATTTTTCAGGAGCTAATATTTATATATATATATATATATATATATATATATATATATATATATATATATATTTTGTTTGTAAACACTTTCCACAGGATACACAGATACTACATACTTTGTACTTGTCTTCTCCTAGACCAATTGTCATTCAAGGCTATAGAACCCAGTCTGTCCTGATATTTACCCATAGCTGGGGGATAAGAAGAGGATTCATATCTTTCCCAAGGGTATTAGCACATAAGTGAATGTAATGGATTCGATTGGAATTCGAACTCGACTTTCCAATTCCTCAATCCGAGCCACTATTTATTATTCCACCGTGCCTCCTCTTGGTACATAATTATAACTGATGATCTCGTTTTTATATCTCCCCCTCCCACAAATATATAATTTCATCAATGAAGACATTATTAGTCTGATAAAGTCCTTCTAGAGGACAAAATGTTTAACAGAAATTTTTGCCACTTTGTCATTAATTACTCTAATATGATAGTAAATAACTAATATAAAAGCTAACAAAATCATTGATAATATCTTCTTTTTTTTTTTTTTAGTTTCCAGTCAATTATTTTTAAGCACAGAAAAGAAAAAGTTATCTTTTGGTCATACTTGTTTTAATATTTTTTTAATTTAGAGTACTGAACTGTTGTACAATATTGGTCCTCCTATATGAAAGTGAATGCTGGACAATCTCCTCACTTGAGGCAACAGAAAAGTGGTTCTACAGAAGGATGCTGAGAATCCCATAGACTAAACATGTGAGCAGTGACAAAGTTTTTAGGGAAAATGAAAATAAAAATGACACTTAGAATCAGAAACAGCTGAAATTGTTAGGGCATATAATGAGGAAAGAGGGCTTAGAAAATTTGACACTGACATGACATATTGAAAAGGGACAGAGGAAAACAACACATAACTACCTAATGATTGTTGGTTGTTTTTGTTTAGCAGCATATCAACCTCTATGGGTTATTTCATACTGAAATCTAAATATTTTACCCACAGATTTTTTTTTTTTTTGGAGATAATAATAGTTTAGGGATACAAGTCTTACCCCCACCACCAAGCTGGGAGGGAAAGATGTGAATTCATCACTTTCCCAAGGGTCTTTGCATGTAAGTGAATATAATGAACCCAACTGGAATTAGAATTCAGCTGGTTAACAATTCTGACCTATTATCCATTACACCACCGTAAATCCAAGCTTGCTTGGTATTTGTAAGCAGTCACCCATCTAGCTACTGACAAAGCTAGATGTTGCTTAGCCGGTGATGGTAAAGGAACCTGTGTTTCAATGTGATGTAGCTGTAATGGGCTTGTATGAATGGTTGACAGAGTGGGGAATGAGAGAGATGGTGAAGAGGCAAAACTTACTAAAAGTTACAAAGGACAGGAAATTGTAGAGAACTATGGTTGCCTATGTTCTGAAGCAACACAGTACATAGAAGAAGTATTAATAGAAATATTAAATTACCTTGTGCAAACGGTTGGCAGAATAGGTATTAAGAGAGCAAAAAATGTAAAATTTAGTAAGAGCTACAAAGGACAGGAAATTGTGGATAGTACATTCAGAGGACAGCTCCTCATGATGATGCCAGTTTCAGTATGAGCTCTCCTCTATGGTACCTAGACTTTATGAATTTAAGCGTACAACTAGATTGATGGCAAGGTCACATCATTTTACTGTTGAATTTATGTGTTTCGAGATTCTTGATAAAATACAAAGAAGGATCTGCAATGTTATTGGCATCTTGGCTTCAGTCACTTTTCCAACACCATAACATAGCTTTCCTGAGCCTTTTCTATAAATATTTCCATGGTAATTATTCTGATGATCTTTTCTCTATGGTACGTAGATTTTATGAATTTAAGCATACAACTAGATTAATAGCAAGGTCACATCATTTTACAGTTAGAATGACTAGATGTAACCATAAATTCACTGCTAACAGGTTCCCCTCTTGCACTTCTCACTTGTAGAACTCTCCTTCAGCTTCTTGCTTCCCAATCAATTTTTTTCCTTCAAAAATTTAATTCCTGTTTTTTATTGTTCTCTCTCAATAATTATTTTCTCATATTTTCTCAAACTCAATAACTCTTTGTGTCATAGTAACTTTATTGCCTTGCTTGAAATGATTAAAAAAAAACAAAAACAAATTTTTATACAATTAGAATGCTAACCTGATACCCAACTGTTATTTATACAACTGCTGTATTAGTTACCTAGAGATTGTTGTGAGAGAAACGTGAATTTAGACCAAACCTTTATCTATCTTTCTATCATGCATCAGAATTTGACATTAATAACTTGGAAAAGTTTGATCTACAGTAAAATAAACCAAAGCAAACACATTCTAGATTTATTTTTCTTGTAGAATAAAAGTATTTCTTCAAATACAGGCAAAAAATATTTTCATATCATTCTTATTTAAACAGATATTGTCCTGGTTTATGAGTGAAATAAAGACACCTTATAGGTCTAAATCAGTAGTTCCCAAAGCTATCTGGGTTTTCGCCCCTTTGTGTGCCAAAACACAATCCTAATGTCTGCCACTCGTGTCTAGTCAACTATTGATTGGATTTTCTTGGAGCTATTATTGCACGTCAAATGCATATCTTAGTATTACCCATAATAATTGTTATATAAATGGGATACACTGTAAAGTGAAGGCAAGATTCACTGCAAGTACAATGTGGGTGTGGGCATGCGTGTGGTGTATGTTATGGTTCAGATGTGCTACTGCCACACTCAGGCTGCCCAATTTTTTTTCTCACTGCCTCCCTGGATTTTACATCTGCCTACTTTGGGAATGGCTGCACTACAGTAAAGTACCTTATACCAGGGTGCAAACAAGAGGCTGTAAAGCAGAACCATATCTCTTAATCCTTTATAGATATCTACATGGCATTTCTCAGTGAATCTGTGTGTATGGAGGCATGGTAGATTACTGGATAGTGGGTCCGATCGAGGAATTGGAGAGCCGAGTTCGAATTTGTTCATCTGTTCTAACCATTTTTTTCTTTTCTTTCTTTTTTTCAAAAACAAATTAACTTTGAGTAAATTTTCCAACCTACCAATTCATTGCAACCATCCCTTCTGCTCGGAACTTGAGAGTAATAAGAATCATGCTACCTGACTTTACCTTTGTTAACCATTACACTACAGTAGCGGCTCCCAAACATTTTAGGAGAGTCGCCCACTTGCATACCAAAACACAACCCTAACGCCCCAACCCCAAATGTCTAGTCAACCTTTGATTGGATTTTCTTTATGCTATTATTGCATGTCAAATGCATATCATAGTATTTCCCATAATAATTGTTATATAAATGGGATACACTGTAAAGTGAAGGCAAGACAGATTTTAGGTACAATGTGTGGTGTATGTTATGGTTCAGATGTGCCATTGCCACCTTCTGGCTGCCCAATTTTTTTCTCATCCCCCCACCTTTCCACTACCCCCATTGGTGTGGTACCACCCACTTTAGGATTACTAGTCTAAATGCTTTTGTGAAATCAAACAGCTCTAACACATTATGATATTATTGCAGTGTTCAAGTTGAGAAAATAAAGTAAATTAATAATAGAATTGAATCATCTCTTTATCGACCATATCTGCTGTATACTCATGCTTTAAGGGTAAGAGTAATGTGGATTCATGCCTTTCTGTAAAGGCATTTGTATAAAATGAACACAGACAGTCTCGGATCGAATTTGAACTTACCTGCACCCCCTTGAATCAAAGCTGATCTATTAAAAAAACAAGATTACAATATGGAGTCTGGTGATTAGGCTTAAACAAATATCTTCTTTTTTTTCTATTTCTTCACTTCATTTGTTGAATGAAAGTAGCCAATTATACAAAATTTCAAGGAAAATATCGCTCAATGACTAATTCTTTTATTTTGCTCCACTGACCTACAGTGCTATTCTGCTTCTATTCGATGAATTATCTTATTAAAGAAGAGTACATGTTCTTTGTTCAGCAGACAACTAGTTAATTAATAAGCACAGTCTATGCAGTTAATATCTCTTGAGTTCTTAGGCTATGAATTATCTGGTCAAAGGCATCGAGTCTGGGTCATTATGCCATTATCTTATTGCTTGTTAAAAACAGAACGCTGGTTTTAATGGTATTGACTAAGCTTAGTTTAGTATTGTGAAAGACTGCAAGTGTGGGGCTACTTGTAAAGATCAAACTCATTAAAGTAGTAATGGTCAGTAAGATTAATTTACTGGCCACTAATCCAGGGTGAGAAGCCAATCATTTGATAATTAAAACCTTTTAGAAAAGGCTTAGTTTGTAAATGTTTTGAATTGCTTATTCATTAAGATCTAAAAATATTGTATCAAACTTTCTCCTAAGTTTACCTGTCAAAAATCTTATTTCATAAACATGTGTACAGTTACCATAAAATATAATTAAATATTTTCTTTTTTAACAAAACAGAATGCATGGTTGTTTAGCAAAAGGAACAGCCCAACATGAAAATTACAAATTGGAGATAACTAAATCAAACAAGTTTAACAATTTAAGTATCTGGGAACTGTTTTAACAGAGGAGAGAAAGTGTGACACTCAAATCTGAAGGCACATTGGGATAGCAAAAGATACCTTCTAAAAGCTAAATAAAGTATTAAGAAACAGGAGAAGTTCATTAGAAAGAAAAAGGAAAGAGTACTGGACATAATAACAGTCCTCCTATATGACAGTGAATGCTGGACAATCTCCTCACAGATGAAGAAGAGACTTGAAGCAACAGAAATATGGTTTCTACAGAAAGATGCTGAGAATATCATGAATCAAACATATGATCAATGGCAAAGTTTTAGAGAAAATGGAACCAAAATGGAACCAAAATGGACACTTACACTTAACATCAAAAAGAAAGAGTTGAAATTTCTAGGGCACATAATGAGGAAAGAGGACTTAGAAAATCTGATACTCACAGTCATACATAACCTACCTAACAAGCTTGAGTTAAATAGATGGTAGAATAGTGTTTAGGAGAGATAACAAAAGAGAAAATTTATTAAAAGCTCCAGAAGGCAGAAAATTGTGCAGAGCCATGATGATCAACAACCTGAAGAAACACACCACAAAGAAGAAGAATAAAAAAAAATTATAATGAAATGCTTAAATGGATTGTTTATATAACCCAAAAACGTTTGCAATAAATTATTTAATAAAAAAATGTAAAATTATATAAAAATAATTAAAGGGTAAATAAAAAAAAATAATAAAATAGACTAAGTTTGCTTATGACACATTTTTTTTAGGGAAATGTTTAAAAAAGTATTTATTAAAAGAAGAAAGTTACTAACACATATTCTTTAAATAAAAAAAAAAAATGATTTATTGAAGCCAGACAGTAAAAAAAATGAACTGAATAAAATTCGATTTGTAAAACTTTATATATGCGAGGCTTAAATTGACATTGTAAAAATACTGACAAAATGAAACCTGATAGTTTATAAAAAAAAAAGATACATGTATAAAATTCGGTTTTTGAAATTTATTAAAAAACAAATTTTAAATATTAAAAAAAATCCCCTCAAAACCTTCCTAAATAAAGTCTGAAAACAGGCGTGGTTTAAAGAGATACATCTGTGTTTTTTTTAACCAATGGAAAAATTAAGTTACGAATCCAGAGTATTAATTTTTTATCTTATTCAGAGCTAATTTGTGGCTATTTAAGAAGCCTGGTTTTCCAGACAAGCAGTAGGGATAAGAAGCACCTGGACTCAGTCAACAAGTGATTTTTTTTTCGATTTAAATGGTTAGATTACCCCCCCCACACACACACACACCTTCAATTTTGGGTGAATGAGGAGGGTAGCCTCAGAAATCACTCTTCACTAAGTCTTGACTAAGAACCACGTGCTTTCTCAATTCTTGACCATATCTAAGTAACATGTACATATTTAATATTCATTCTTGTACACCATCTTGGTTTTCCTACATTTTTTTTTCTTTTTCTTTCATTAGTTTGTTTCCAAGTTACTAATTTACTTAAGTATTAATCTGTTCTTTCGTTACTACTAATTATTCTAGTTTAGTTTTCATAACAGTCCTATTTCTAATGGTACTGACTTTAATTCACCTCATCTTATGTTTTCTAAGTTTGATATAAGTTGGCCAAGAAGGAGAGCCTGAACAGACACAAAGTGATTTTTTTTTCAATTTAAATGGTCAGAGTACTCCACCCGCCTTGGTCTTGTGTTCAAATATGGGGAACTTTTCCTCATCTTTCTCTTCCCTTCAGTTTCATTTGTTTGCTACTACTATTTATTTTACTTTTCTTTTTTCTCAAATTTTTCTTCTCTAAGTGAAGTGAATTTAATGTCTTCCCCACTCTTTGTTAGCATTTTAGTAAGGGGCATCAGGACCTTAACTAAGTTGAAACTTTAATTTTTGTTGTTGTTGTTGTTGTTGTTTCACTTACCTTTCGGTAAGTATCCCAGTCGAAATGTCAGCGACTAAACCAACTACCCCACTCTGAGTTCCGAGTGAGACGGCTCATTAGCAAGCCACTAGGATAAAAAACAAGACCTAACAAAGGGTGAAGTAACTTACTGAGTCAACAGCCAGCTAACAAGTGGTGGTGTCTCCATAAACCACTGTGGAGAAGGCAATGGGAAACCACTTCACTATCACTCCCAAGACAAATCATGGTTAACAACTCAGATAATATGAAACCTAATGGCGTGAAGAGGGTTATGTCTATGGAAATTAGTTCCTCACCTGGTAAGGACTGACATGTGCAACAGGTGTCACCTGACCGTCATTCAGCAACTGCTAGCATAAACAGCATATAGGGGATAAAAGTCCTTGGAACCTATCCCTCGCCTGGAAAGGAATGACATGAGTGACAGGTGTCATTGAACCGTTATCCTGTGACTGCTCGCATCAAACACAAAATAACCCCCGGGATATGGAGCATCCAGACACTGAACAGCTGTGGTCAGTTTGATAATATTAAACAAGAGATGAACAGGTTTAACATCAACATTCTAGGTGTATGTGAAACCAGATGGCCAAACAATGGTGATTTTATCAGCGACAAACATAGGATAATTTATGCAGGCGGTGAGAAGAATGACAAAGGAGTAGGACTAATACTAGATAAGGGACTTAGGAAATGTGTTCTAGGATACCACCAGCTTTCCAAAAGAATTCCAGTAGTGAAGCTGAAAGGGAAGCCTTTCACCGTGGCTGTTATAGTAGTGTACGCATCGATGGCACAAATCAGGGAAGAGGACATTGAATTGTTCTACTCCATGCTGGACAGCACCAGGGCTCTATGCAAATCACAGGAAGTCATGATTATCCTGGGAGAACTAAACGCCAAAGTAGGCAGGGAGAGGGCAGGGGATATAGTAGGAAGATTCAGATCCCACAACGAACGCAGAGAAAAATGGATCCAATGGTGCACAACCAATGACCAGGTAATAGCTAACAGATGGTTCCAAGAACACCCAAGATGACTATGAACATGGAGTAGCCCAGGAGGAGAAACTAAAAACCAAATTGATTCTATAACCATCAACAAAAGATTCAAAAATGCAATGATTCCCCGCAAAACCTACCCAAGCGCCAACTGCAGAAGTGATCATCACCCTCTTATATGTAAACTAAGGGTGAATCTCCAGAAATTGAAGAAGCCTAATGCAGCACCCAAACTGCAATACAACAAACTCCTGAGCAATCCTAACCTAAAAGAAAAATATATATTATCCTCCTTCTAAAAAGGTTGTCAACCACGTATAGAAAGCCCAGTCTGCCCTGCTGCATAACACATAGCTTAGAGGAGAAAAGATGGTATTTGCACGAAAGAGAATGTAGCAAATTCGTTCGGCCGATTTCTCGTTCTGGGCCGCTAACAATAACATCACCGCTACACTTTCAATATTACATACAATTAATAAAACTTAACACTATTACAATGTAAAGAACCAGATTCCCTTTTATAATCTTAAACTCGAACTAAGACTTTACTCCATGATCCTTAAATGCCAACAAGAAAATAGCAAATGCTTAATATGTATTTTATAAAAATGCAAAACACAGAAAGCCATCATTATCATGGGAGACCTAAATGCCAAAGTAGGCAGGGAAAGGGCTGGGGATATAGCAGGAAGATTCGGACTAGGAACCCGCAACAAACGAGGAGAAAAATGGATCCAATGGTGCACAGCTAATGACTGGTTAATAGCCAACACATGATTCCAAGAAGATCCGAGACGATTATGGACATGGTGGAGCCAAGGAGGAGGAATTAAAAACCAAATTAATTATATAACCATCAACAAAAGATTCGGGACTGCAACGATTCACCACAAAATCTACCCAAGTGTCGACTGCGGAAACAATCATCGCCCTCTTATATGTAAACTAAAAGTGAAACTCCAGAAATTGAAGAAGCCTAACGCAGCACTCAAACTGCAATACAACAAACTCCTGAGCAATCCTAATCTAAAAGAAAAATATATGGACAATGTGAAAAGAAGATATGAGGCACACAATGGAAACTCAAAATGGGACGCACTAAGAGACATTTTAGTGACATCAGCAAATGATATCTCAAAGGAGACAGAATGAAAGAGAAACGAATGGATGACTGATGAGATTCTCAGCATTATGGAAAGAAGACAGAAAACTCGGCCAAGATGCGGAATGAAATACAGAAAATTACACAAGGAAATAAGGACCAAATGTAGGCAAGCTAAAGAAGAATGACTGAATGAAAAATGTGCAGAAATAGAAAGATTGAGTACTACCAACAAAAGAGACATGCACAAACAAATAAGACAACTAACAGGACAAAAGACATGCTCATCAACAGGCTGCCTAAAATCAAAGGATGGAACGCTCATATTAGAAAAGGAAAAAATTCTTCAACGCTGGAATGAGTACACTGGAGAATTCTTTCACGACGTAAGGAAACAACCAGCAATACACAGAACTACTGACGGACCTCGAATTCTGAAAACCGAAGTAGAAGCTGCACTGGCCAAATTGAACAGAAACAAGGCAGATGGACCAGACGGAATTGTAATGGAAATGCTGACAGCCTTAGATGACTTTGGCATAGACAAGATCATCAAAATAACAAATGAAATCTACAACAGCGGAGATATACCGGAAGACCTCATCAGATCTATCTTCATAGCTATGCCCAAGAAAACAGGTACAGAAAAATGCGAACTCAAGCAAACAATAAGCCTAATGAGCCATGTGACAAAACTCATCATTCATATTCTAATGGACAGAGCATGCAGCAGAATCAGCCCAGAGATAGGACAAGAACAGTGCGGGTTCGTTAAAGACACCGGAACAAGGAACGTGATATTCATGCTCAGAATGTTATCAGAAAGAGCGATAGAGATACAGAAGGACGTGTACCTATGTTTCATAGACTACGCAAAGGTCTTCGAAAAAGTATGCCACAAGGATCTGATGGAACTGCTCAGCAACCTTGATATATTCAGGAAAGATATCAGAATAATCAAGAACCTATACTGGCAGAAAACAGCATGCATGCGCATAGGGAATGACTTCAGTGAATATACAAAAATAGAGAGGGGCATAAAGCAAGGATGCATCATCTCACCTGACCTGTTCAAATTATACAGCAAAGCAATCCTGAGAGAATTAGAAACCCTACCGGGATTTAGCATTGGCAGCCACAATCTTAACAACATAAGATACGCAAATGACACAGTACTGATAGCAGACACGGAAATGAAATTACAAAATCTCCTACAGAAGGTAGTGATGGAGAGTGAGAAGAAGGGACTAAGCATAAACTACAAGAAAATGGAGTGCACAGTCGTCAGTAAAAGGATGAGCCTGAAATGCAATCTGAAGATCGGGAACACCAGAATCAAGCAGACATGAAAGTTTAAATACCTGGGAAGCATCTTGACAGAGGACGGTAAGTGCAACACTAAGATCCATAGGTGTATTGGGATGGCCAAAGACACATTCCAAAAGCTGGGAAGAGTACTGTGAGGCAGGAAGATATCTTTGGTAACATCTGTCCTTCTTTACAGCAGTGAATGTTGGACGATTTCCTCAAAGATGAAGAAGAGACTCAAGGTGACAGAGATGTGGTTCTACAGAAGGATGCTACGGATATCATGAACCGAGCTTGTGAGAAATGATGAGATCTTAGAGAGGTTGCAAACAAGGAGGAGGGTTATACTTAATATCAGGAATATGAGGAAGGAGTGCCTGGAGAATCTGATACTCACGGGTCAAATAGAGGGAAAACAATGCATGACATACCTGGTGGACTTAAGCAAGTGGATCGCAGAATGTGGTCTGGGGGGGCGGAAGCAGAGGGAAGGAACTTGTTGAGAGCTGAAAGGAATAGAGGGAGAAGTGGAGAGCCATGATTGCCTATGTCCTGAAAGGCCATCGCACATAAAAATAATGAAAGAAAGTAGGGATTTGACTTTCACAAGGTCACTGGAAGCTGAACTTAGATGAAGAAGAAAATGAATACAGAAGGAATTTGGCTTTCACTGGTGGAAGTCGTTGGCAGTTTCCATGAGCTGAACTCAGAAAGTGGAAGGATTTGGGCTCTCACTGGTGAATGACTGCAGCCAGCTTCAGGGATATGAACAAAAGCATCAAAAGATGCTGACTACAACAATGATCATGAAAAGAATGAAACTGAAAAAGATAAATAGGAAGTAACAGAAGAAAAAAAAAGAAAATTGAAATGAAAAGAAAAGCAAGAAGCTGAAATAAAATAAAATAAAAGAGGCAAAAAGAAAAGGAAAAGAAGTAGAAATTTCTTAAAATTTGTAGTGTTACCCAATTATCTTTCTATAGTTGTTTGTGAATGTTTGTCACAAAGTGAGAGATATTAAGCCTGATTTTGAACATTTTACATAAATATGAGATTTATTCCATATCTCAGTTTATAAAAACTGAATTTACCTAAACAAACCAGAAACCCAACAACACCTGTGAATTTGCCATCCTTCTCTACTCTTTTGAACAATCAAATAAATCAAAGTAAATGAACATTTTCTTGATAATAATTATAATTGTTTTATGAGCCCAACAGAATTGTAATTAGAATCTGTTAACTTAACTAATTGTGTGGCACACAAGAAAAATTTTGTGCAAGCCTGTCTTGTAAATTTTGTATTCTGTGCTATAATTAAATTTCATCTCATTTAATAAATGATAATTTCTTTCAAATTTCACACTGGAATAAGAGTTTTGTGTTTTTTAATTTGCATTTTTCATAACATCCAGAATAAGAGATTGGACATACTCTTTTTTCCTCCTCTCTCCACATAAAAATCCTTTTAATACAAGCTTCAGTCTCTTTGGAAAACATCTATCTAGTTTAGAGATTTCATTTAGTTTAAAGACAAAAAACTGTATTGGTTAATAAAATCAAAAGCAACAAGAAAGATTGAGAAATTCATAAAAAATATGATTCCAGTGTTTCATTACAAAAACAAAACAAAAAACAAAAATAAAAATCACAATACAATGTTCTTTTTGTTTGGTTCTGAATCCTTAAAATTAATACAGTGTAACCCGGATATAAGAGAGTTGCCGGGACAGGAGAATAAGTCTCTTATATCCGGGTTTCTCTTATATCCAGGTCTGGTCTATTATATATATACATTAACACAGGCTGTAATTTGAGACCAGAGAAAATCTATCTTATATCCGGGTTTCTCTTATATCCGGGGTTGCACTGTGCAGTGTAACCCGGATATAAGAGACCCTGATATAAGAGATATTTTCTCTGGTCCCAAATTAGAGCCTGTGTTAATGTATATATAATAGACCAGACCCGTATATAAGAGAAACCCAGATATAAGAGACTTCTTCTCTGGTCCCGACAACTCTCTTATATCCGGGTTACACTGTATATAATAATGCTAGTTAAATCTGTTATTTAAGAACAACTTTTGGTAAAATGACTGCTTTCCATCAATAGGTGTAACCGACTTTTGTTGCTACTGGCTTATCAGTAAGATAATTAAGGAATAAAGATTTATACAAAGATTTCACTCACCCCCTCTCTTTATATTAGTAACAATATTTTTTATACTATGGTTGCTTTTTGTTAATGGGTGTAAGAGCCTTTTGTTGCTACTGCTTGGTCACTAAGGTAATTATAGAAGAAGGATTTGTATAGATTTCACCTATCCTCTCTTGATAAATTTAAAATTTCCAAAAAGGCATTAGTACTAAGAGAATTCAAATAGTTTTAGCTGGAATTTGACCATAGTTAGTCAATTTTATTTTCTACATTATGACTAACTTATGCCTTTTATAATTTGGAGAATGGATGTTCTGATAGCTATGTCGATGCCACTATAGTATAATATCTACTGTCCATTTTCTACGATAGTATGATATCTGCTATTCATATTTTATTATGGTATGATATTTACCAACTGTTGAAGGTATGAAATATGCTAGAGCTAGGGTTAAAGGAAGTGAACTGGTTATGTATTAAAAATCATTAACAATTATTTTTATATGAAAAATTTTAAAAAAATATCAAATAGTGATTTTAATGTTTGTAAACTGACTTGATGTCATTTAAAAAAAAAAAAAAACAATAAACAGGTCATCGTTTTTCCTGGGCATTTTCCAGCAATAATGAGTGCATTGTCATTTACAGCAGGTTGCAAATGCCTCGGTAGATATCATACTTAAGTAGCACCATTATGTCTGTCTATATTTCTGAGATGAGGTATTATGTACAGTATTTACATTAGTCGGACTATTGTCCTCATCTTCGTCGCCATATTTGTCACAACGTTTCGGCCATTGTACTCTCCGGCCTTCTTCAGGTGGTTGGAATTTTGAACCGAACCCTTTATTTCGATCACTGGGGGTAGACTGTTCTAGTTCCACGAGCCACGTGTGAGTTCAATACCCAGTTAAGGCAGTGGAGAACTTTCAGAGGGCAAATTAGCAGGAGATAACTGATAACTGACATCCATCAAACATGGCTCGTGGAACTAGAACAGTCTACCACAGTGATCGAAACGGTGTGACAAATATGGCGACAAAGATGAGGACAATAGTCCGACTAATGTAAATACTGTACCATTATGTCTGTTTGACAGAACTGATTCTAGTTCCCACGATCCTTTTTCTTTAATTTCAAATTAGACAAGGAAGTTCTCCTTCTCTGTAATCTTTGAGCTGATTGGTCAGTTGGAGTCATGAATACACTGACTGCATTTCCATGCAGAGGGATAAATCCAAATAAAAAGGGGCTACTTATTTATTGTATGTACATCTCCCTTTTGAACTCTTGTGTAGACTAGACATATGTCTACTTACAGATTCTCGTGCAAACCCGACCAATGTCTATGCTTTTGATCCCCATGCAAATCAAACCTATTTTTCCTCTTCTCATTTTTGTGCAGACCAAGCCTATATCTATCTGTCCATTGTACATTCGAAATTGACATTAATGACCTGGAAAAGTTTGATATGCAGTAAAATAAACCAAGGCAAACACATTCTAGATTTATTTTTCTTGTAGAATAAAAGTATTTTTTTCAATATATGCAAAATACGTTCATGTTGTTCTTATCAAAACAGACATTGTGCTGCTTTATGAGTGAAATAAAGACAGCTTGTAGGTCTGAATGTTTTTGTTAAATCACATTATGATACTATTACAGTAATTTGAAGTTGAGAAAATAAAGAAGTAAATTAATAAGAGGACTGAATCATCATCTCTTTATCGTCCATATCTACTCTTCTTTTAATATGCATGATTTACAAGGGTATTCGAAGGGCTACAACTCATTTTTATTCATCCAAGCTACACTGATGTACATTTTCAACTTTGATAAACAGCCTCCAAGTTATAATATCAGAATATTGGACACAGTGTAATATTTACAGAGTTTAGTTGATTTTTAATTTCAGTGTGAATCTTAAAGGCAAAAAATAAAAAAATAACTTATATTGGATGCCAGGAGATGGTTGTGGGATAGAAGAGGAGAGAAAAGCAAAGGATTTGATATATTAAGATTTGAGAATTTATTTCTCATTCACCCCAAAAGGGCATTGTATCCTCCATTTGCTTTAGTAGCAGCCTCTCACCCTAAAAGCATAATTTTTTACTTCTTGTGTTCATCATTCGTGTTAGTTAAATAAAAAATAAAAATAAAAAAGATCTACATAGAAGTTTTGTTACTGATAAGTGGTTAAAGAAACAACCCAGAAAAAAGACATTTTTATTTTCCAATTCTATAGTGATACAAACTAGGAAATTATTACTCTGATACAACATAATACAATATACAGGGTGTGATGGTAAATTGTTACCATTTTACTGCTTGATATTTGCACCAGAAGCTCCAATACAAACATTTCAGAGTGTTTGGGTGTGTCAATCTGACTGCAACCCTCTTGATTATTATTTGAGGGATGCAGGTGAATGAGAGACCACCAAAACTCCTTGTAACACCAAAGTTAAACTGTAGGCAAGGATTATGGTAGCATTCATCAACTTAAACAAGGAGACTGTCCAGAAGAGATGCAGGAGATTCCAAAGCTGTCTGGAGGCCATGGTTGAAGTCAATAGCGATTTTATTGAATAAATTTACTCTTTAGTATGTCAAAACATTTTTTTGTGTCATTTTGGTAAATATATCTGTTAAAACGAGACGTCAGTGTTATTTTCATTTTTTGCTTAATTTAGACGACAATTTATCCATCGCACGCTGTATATGCAAGACAAAGAAAGAAATGTTATTCATACAATCTTAATATATATATATATATATGTGAAAAACAAATGTAATTAGTATACTTGTCATCTAGGGTGGCTAGCTAATCCTTATTGCAGACACCTACTCAGACACATTTGTGATTGTTCAACACCCACAAAGCCAGCCTGTTGTTTATGCTGCAACTATGCTGAGAGGCACAGGGCAGATTGAAGGCAAGGGGAACAAAGGAAAACAACTCGTAACCTATCTAGTGAGCCTGATTAAATGGATGGCAGATCAGGTTTATGGGGAGATAACAAAAAGACAACGTTTATTAAGAGCTACAAAGGACAGGAAATCGTAGAGAGCCATAACTGTCAATGTCCTGAAGGTACTGAGTGAACCGTAGTTACAGTTTCTGAAAGAGAGAATACAATCTGGCATGATCAACAGTTTGAAGAAAAAGCATGCTCAATCCCTCAGCCATGATGACTTTTGTTGCTTGTACAACCATTGAATGGCTTTCTAAAAGATTCATCTACAAAATTTCACTCACAAGACTTGGGCCAACCAGTGATATGATTTTCATGAAACTTCTCATTTGAACCACAGGCTAATATTATCAAGAAATCACCTCTTTGTCAACCCAACCACGGTGCGATTCAAACCCACGTTTCATAGTCAGAATACTAGCATTATAACCACTCACCCATTACCTTTATATTTTTATCATTTATACAACCTGATCTCGCAATGAAATAATGAGGTAGTTAGTTATAATGGTAATATCAGGTAAGACTTGATACTGCGAATTCTCACTTTTCAGTTCTACTGAGATTCAAACTGAGAAACTGTTGCCACAACACATAAACTGCGTAAAGGAAACAAATGTTTTATTATTCCCACTACTTCAATCAACACTTTTATCCACTGGGCCATGTGTTGATTGAAGTAATCCAGTGATTAGACCCAAAGAGTTATGAGTTCAACACCAGGCCACAGCAGAGGTAAACAAAAGAAAAATTGGAGAGTTGGGATACTAAAGGGAAATAACTGAAACTGAGATATCCATGGCATGTCGAATTAGAACACTCTATCCCGGTGAACAAAATAAAGGGTTCGGTTCTAAATTCCAATGTATATCTTCTGAAGGAGGCAAGAACATACAATGGCCAAAACATTGTGAATATGACAATAAAGATGAGGAAAACCGTCTAAATAATGTAAATAATTACACCAGAAATATAGACAGATAGGAAAAACAATGTATATATTTATCAATTACAAAGTAATGAGATATTCAGTTATTATAATAACTGAAAACAAGACCTGATGCCAATCAAAACTAACATACCTCATGTTAACATAACTGAATATCTTGTTAAGTTTCATTTGTTGCATTTTAGCTTTCTTTTGGTATTTTCACTTAAAATGATTTCAAATATAAGATTCTTTATGATCATTATTTCTCACTAAATTGTAGCCAAGGGAGACAAATTTGATTAGCTTATCGAATTGCCTGGTATTAAATGAAATCTTACATTGTCAAATAACATCAGACAATAGAGTTAATAGTTATATAATAACCTACATACATATAAATTTTAACTCGTCTATTCAGAGTTTCACAGATTGTGAAATCTACTCATCAGGTGACAAAAGTATTTCTGATTTCATATATCATATTTTTTCTTAAAAGCCTCTAAGTTTTGCCTTAAAGTTATCTGAATTTGTTTTACTTGAAGATGTTACTTTGCAATGTAAGCTTATTTGAATATATTTCAGAATTAGATATTAATGCAACTTGCTATCTGTGGAGTGAATTATTTTTGTTTTGGATAAGACTGCTTATCTAAAAACTATTATCTTCCAGAAATGCCATCTTTTTTGGTGAAATATTTTTTGTTATATATACTACTGGACTCTCCCATCATTTTTGAAGCATGAGGGTTAAGCAGCTCAGTTCTTAGAGCAGCCAAACTACCCACGCATATTTTATCATAGCGGTGAAGGCTTGTGCAGAAGCAACCGCAATTACAACAACCATAGTAAGATCTGCAACCTTTGTCAACAAGAGAAATTAGCTAAAACAACATTTCTAGACCAAAAAAGTTTTTTAAACTAGAGAACTGAAATTATGTTCCATTGTATACATACTAAAAGCTTCCTCTTGAGTTCATTTGAAGTGGAATAAACAGAACTTATGTATATTTCATTTAATTCCCCACTGATACATTTCCAATACACTTGATTTCCCCTATTCCTCCTCCTCCTCCTCCTCACCTTCTACACACCTCACTGCTTATTTATCTATTTATTTTTTAAAAATATAGCATTCATAAATCAGAATGTATTCAGCACCTGAAGATTGCAAGTTTGCATGAAATTCTGAGTCATCGATGTTGGATATTATGTATATTCACTAATATATACTAAATATATATATATATATATACATATATATATATATATTCATGTACATAATAGTGTATTTGGGCAGCAATTCCTCTTTTAAGAGTTTCATTGAGACAACTGAAAAGACACTGCGATTAAGCTATTTATTAAGTTTTTCTTGCATTCATGCAAATGATTTCTTTTTTGGACATATTGTGTAAAAACTGTTCAAATGATCTGTAAATATGAATGCTTTTGATTAATCTATCAGTCATTATCAAGGATCTTATTTTGTTTAACTGAATATGTAAGTTATTTTTATATACATATATATATAAAGATAGGGATGTTTTTTTTAATTTCCAAACATGGTCAGCACTTTGTGGCTGACTATCTTTTGTTGATTTTTTTTTTTTACACACACTATGTCCAGAAAAGAAATCACTTGTATGAAGACAAGATAAATTTAAATAAAAAGCTTAATTGCAGTACCTTGTCAGTTGTCTTCAATTAATCTTGTGTGCATCTGTGTGTATGCGTGTGTGTGTGTGTGTATATATATGTGTATGTATGTGTGTGGAGATAATGAGATGTGGAATATGTAGAAGTAGTAATAAAGATCTTTATCAGATAAAGATCTTTATCAGATAAAGATCTCTATTACCTCTTTCGCATATTCCAATGCACTTCCCTTACATATCGTTTTGCCTACTATAAAGAGGCAAAACATGCAGTCTGTATAGCTTCTCCACTTTATATATATATATATATATATATATATATATATATATATATATATATATATATATATATATATATGGTGCAGTAGTGAATAGTAGCTCAAATTGAGGTATCAGAGAGACGAGTTTGAATTCCAGTCAAATCCATTACATTCACTTAGATGCTAATAATCTTGGAAAAGGTATTAATCCTCTTCTTCTGCCTCCAGCTATGGGTAAATAGCAGGACAGACTAGGTTCTATAGCCTTGGATTGCAACTGGTCTAAGAAAAGGACAACTACAAATTCAAAACCTGCAGAGGGTTGTTTGGGGACCTTGTGGCATGTAGACAGGTTTCTGTATTCGGCCCTTTAAAAAGTGTGGTTGGTTCTGCCCAAAGCCTTCACCACTATAATCAAATCATATGTGATGGTGTCTGGGCTGTCGGTTTATAAGAACTGAGCTGCTTGACCCTCATATGTTGAATACAATGGGAAAGTTCACCATATATATATATATATATATATATATATATATATACATACACACACACATACATGGGGTCTGATCAAAAAGTACTGGATTGTTGCTATGGTAACTGAGTTAAAGTATGCATAGTGAAGCTACTTGGCACAGACTGACCTTGAATCCATACACACTAAATTATAACCTTCTCACTTACTTCCATCATTTATTACAGTGATTGGAAGGAAAGTGTGTAGAGTGTGGTCACCTCATCACACCACAGAGGTTCCATCAGTGACCATGGCTTGAGCAGTAGTTTTGTCCAGGAACAATATTCCCCATGTTTGACAACCACTATATTCCCCAGATCTCACTCCTTGCAACTTTTTCCTCTTCTAAAATCAAATCCCACTTGAAAGGAAAAAGTTTTAAAGACATCAAAGAAATCTAAGAGAATGTGCCAAAGCAGCTGCTTGCTATCACAAAAAAAGGAGCTCACCAGTTGAGGTGCAATTGAAATGCACCGAAACGAAGTTGCATCTTTGTAGTGAGTAAACTGTCTTTGTCTATATGAAAAAATGATAATAAATAATTATTGGTCTACTATCAGTATCAAGCCCTCTTTTGGATTAATGCTGTGAATGTTAGAATTTATATATTATTTTTGTTCTCATTGCATCAGATATATATATATAGGAATGGGTAGGATAAAAAATCTACTTGCATGTACATATAAATACATTTCTTCTTCAGGTGTTATAAATACAGTATTCAATGTTGTGAAACAGAGCTATAACTATATATTAGTGAATATATATAATATCCAGCATTGATAGCCTGACTCAGAGTTTCATGTAGTTCTTGCAATCTTCAGTGCAAATATAATCTGACCATTATATAGTTCACGTTTTTGTGCTAATGATTCCAAATTGTGTGTTAAAACTTTATTTAATTGTTGCTGCATAAAATATTACATTTAACTATTAATAATTTATATCATTCAAATTCTTAAGTTCAAAAGGCAAAGAATTAAAAACAAAAAAACCTTTTTAAATTATTAAAATTTAAAGTTGGATTCAAAAGTAAACAATATATAAAGAGGGATAACAGACTTTTTTTTTTTTGCATAAAATACCCTGGTTATACCAATTAGCGTCAGTTAGAACACAAAGTGGAAATATAAGATAAGGGTGTGAATATAAAAAATAATAGGCCAGGACTATATATCTAATGTGTTTGGAACCAAAGCTTGTACTTATAAAGGTGGAATTATATATACACATGTTATAAATTGAGTACAGTAATATTGGATTGTATGCATGTATAGATATATAAGAAATGTTATTAATGATGTGTTGTAAGAATACTAAAATTTGCAGCATATTATATTAAATCTATTTTGCAATCTTTTTTAATTGGAGTCAATGTTTGAGCAGCTGCTTGGATTTAATGCACAATTTTGAATCACCATCAGAACGCAAACTATATAATGGTCAGATTATATTTGCACTTGAAGATTGCAAGAACTGTATGAAACTCCTAGTCGTGCTATCACTGTTGGATATTATGTATATTCACTAATATATATATATATACATATATATACATATATATACATATATATATATATATATTTATATATATAAATATATATATATATAAATATATATATATATATATATATATATATATATAAATTTATATATATATATATTTACTTCCGGTAAAAGTACCCGCCAAAATATATTACCCATAATGCACCACTGACCCTTATATAAACAGCCGAGAAAAATAACAGCACTAGTCGCCTGACGATTGCACTAGCATGAAACAGACTGTCGCCTCTAAGTGCTGACTTCCATGTCCACTTTTATAATTACACACGCTCTATCTCTGATATTGAGCACTTTACCCCATAAATATAGCACACTTTAAGACTATATTTCTGTATATATATATATATATATATATATATGTAAATGCATTGCTAATGATTTTACTGTAGAAATGTATTGATTTATCAGGATAAAAGAGAGAAATGTACTGGAAAATCAGGATTAAAGAGGTACTAAAAAATCAGGATAAAAGTGGTATTGAAAATCAGGATAAAAAAGGTATTGAAAATCAGGATAAAAGAGAGAAATGTACTGGAAAATCAGAATAAAATCAGAATAGATCTATTATAAGTAAATTCTAATCCCTATTCCAATATATAATTGGTATTTTAGTGTACATTTTCTCTGAATAGATTTGTGGACAGCCAGTAAATACTGCAGTGCATTTTTTCATGTAGTTTATTGAAACATTTTATTAAAAATTTAAACTATATTCATTTTCTTATCTTTTAAGGCTTTTTTTATTTAAAACCTCTAAAAAGAATCTAGTATAAATAAAGCTACATGATTACATTAGATATAAAATAAATCCTATTATAGCATAGTGCGTCTCTGTTTAGTAAAATGCAAATGGCTTCACAACTAATTGCAGCAACAGCACATAGCCACGTATAAAGTTATATACACGTAGTACCATTCATTTTTAACAGAGCTAAGAGGATGAAAATTGAAACTGTTTATTAATCATATTTGACAAGTGCACAAATCTACAGACAACTCAAGTATAAAAGACTTGCTGGAAGGCTACAATGATGACAGCTGAAGATCTTGGACATTCACCAACCAGAATATTAAAAATCAGCAGGTGATAGACGCTAACACATAAAACACTCAACGTCTTTATTCCGGGTTGTGTTATTAAAGTCAGTTTTTGTTTTTTTACAGTGTAATTAGGTTCACTATTTTAGTGAGCACTGAAATTCAATTTTAAATGTAAACTCCACTGTTACTTTGAATTTTAATCTGTGTTTATACATTATCTATTTTCTTTTAACTAGTTAAGAAAAATATTTTACCATATTTTCCAGTGTATAAAACATATTTTTTAACTTAAAATTTAATGTCAAAATCTGTTGTGCATTGTATATGTTATTAATATATATATATATATATATATATATATATATATATATAATGGACTCTCCGTTGAACTCGACGTATGAGGGCCAGACAGATAAGTTCCCAGAAACTGAAAGCCTGACACCCGCACAAGATTTGATTTTGTGAAGGCTTTGTGCAGGGCCATCCCCACTTTTTGGAGGGACGAATACAGGGACCTGGTACAACGAATGCCACAAGGTCCCCAAACGACCCTCCGCAGGTTTTGAATTCAGAGTTGTCCTTCTCCTAGACCAGTTGCCATCCAAGGCTATAGAACCCAGTCTGTCCTGCTATTTAGCCATAGTTGGAGGGAGTAGAAGAGGATTCACACCTTTCCCAAGGGTGTTAGCACGTAAGTGAATGTAATGGATTCGACTGGAATTCGAACTCGGCTCTCCGATTCCTCAATCCAAGCCGTTATCCATTACTCCACCGTATATATATATATATATATATATATATATATATATATATATATATATATATATATATATATATATATATATATATATATATATATATATCCAAAAGCTTTCATGTTTCAGTACTAAGATTACAATTTTTCCTAGTATCGTTGGAGGACATGTCTAAGTATCAGTCTTTCTTGACATAAAAATAACCCACCCACGTCCACCCTCTGACCGTATTTTTATATTTTAGCATAGATGTTTAATTGGTTGATCTAGACCACCCACAAGTATATTTTTAATTCTGACATTAGGCCCCTCCCAACTTTAACTTCTGAAAAAAAGGTAATGATTTGTTTTTAAATTTCCCAAATAAATCATTTTTATCACAAGTTATCTACCATCAACTGAGGAAGTACAAATTTAGTACTGAAACATGAAAGCCTTTTCATATTTGATGTAAAACGTTTTTATTGTAATCTATTATAATAAAAATATTATAATATATATATATATATATATATATATATATATATATATATATATATATATATATATATGTATATATAATTTAATTTAAAGAAAAACAGACCACATTAAGGCTCCATTTGTAATAATTTATTTCACCAGAGAATTTTATTTTTCTCTGGATCATCAGACTTCACTTTCAAAAGGTGAAACAAAAATGAGTTTAAAATTTACACTTTTGACGGGCAGTATTAAGCATATAGAAGTTATTATATATATATAAAGAAGTTAATGGTCAGAGTTGAAATAGACCAGGAAATAGTAGTATTAAAACAGTGCTCAATAATCACATAAAAATTAGGAAATCAGCAAATTCCACTACTGTAGCAGGATCGGCTGATTTCCTAATATATATATATATATATTATACTCTGTTACATCTACATGTAAGTAATTACTACAAAATTGTACATTTTATTTCAACGTTTAAATAAAACATCTCTTCAGGCAATTAACAATGATTGTTAATTACCTGTAGAGACGTTTTATTTAAACATTGAAACAGTTATGGTGAAACACACCTATTCTATAGTTATTATAAGTAGGAGTAGTAAGAGGAACGAGGGTCAGTCGATGTCAGTCGACAGCCTGAACGGTTGAACTCTCTGCCTACGGGCGAAGAGGAACCCGAACGAGGCTACGCCGAAGGGCGGAGCCTCGTTCGGGGAGGTAAACCGGCCCTGAAGCCGTTAGTACAGGTTCAAAGGGTATATATTTTTGGCCGGGCCAACGGGCTCGGTGATCCCACGTTAAACCGGCCTTGTGCCACATGATACCCTCGTGGGGGGGGGGGTGACTAAATATTAGTCGATGTCAGACGACAGTAGTCGATAGTTAGGCAAATATGAAAGTAGTCAGCGACCACAACAAGATTATTCTGCGTAATACCTATTATATCAAGTTCCTAACGTTTGGTACGTCGAACTTATTTAGGACCGATTTTAGTACAAATAAAAAAAATCTGTCGAGAAAAGAAATATTTTTCTCGATAATACAGTTTGCTCAAACAGGTCACGAATTGCAAATTCGTAGGACCCCCCCCCTCTACAGTATTTAGACATTGTGTAAACTTTTTGCGAAGATGGAGGAATGCAAAAGTCTATTCCGAGAATTCTTTAAGTTCCAGTCGGAACAACAGACGAAAATATTAGAGCAACAAACAACATTCCAGATTCAGATACAGGAGGAAACTTTCAATAGACAAATGCAATTCCAACAAAAAATGGAGCAGATGCATAGGGAGTTTCAAAACAAAATTCTGGAAATAACTGAGAAGAGGAAAGAGAAAAATTTACAAAATGATTCTTTCCCAGAGAATACAATATGGAATTCAATTGAAATATTCACGTACAGTCCAGATGAAGAGATAACGTTTGCGGAGTATTATAAGAAATATACGGACGTGTATAACGAGGACTGCCACTCGTGGTCTGAAGGAAAGAAGGTTAAGCTTCTTTTAAGCAAATCGGGAACTGCTGAACATAACAAATTGGTAAACTACATTTTACCGAAAAAAACTAGCGAGTTGACATTTACCGAGGAGGTAAATATATAAAGTGAATTATTTAGTAAAAAGACATCTTTGTTCCACAAGAGGTGGAAATGTTTGAATCTGATGAAAGATAATGAACAAGACTATATAACGTATGCAGCCAATGTGAATAAGCATTGTGAAGAATTCAAGCTGGCAGAGTTAAGCGCAGACAATTTTAAGTGCTTGGTGTTTGTTCAGGGACTGGTATCGGAAAGAGATGCAGAGTTGAGAAAATTAGTACTGGCAAAATTGGAAGGCGATCCAAGTATTACGGTACAGATATTGACAGAAGACTGCACAAGATATGTTAGCGTAAAGAAAGATTAAAAAAAGATAGAACAGTCTGGCGTTTCGCATGTAAGGAAAATACGCTACAAAGAAGAAAGTCAGTCTACCAAAACGAATTCTAAAATTGCGGATTATCAAGCAAAAAGTGAAATACCAGAGAAAAATAAACAAAAACTACCGAAGCCATGTTTTGCTTGCGGTGAACTACACTGGTACAGATATTGCGATTTTAGGAATAAAAAATGATTCAACTGTAAAAGAGTGGGACATAAAAGCACGCATTGCAGGTCAAAAAATAAAGACAATAAAATAAGAAAATTAAAGTTCAACGAGGTAAAAGATGGAATAACCAGAAAATTTGTTACCGTTGAAATAAATAATAAAAATATAAAAATGCAACTTGACACTGGTTCGGATCTATCTATCATAAATTTGCATACGTGGAAGAAGTTGGGGAAAACAACTTTAATGAAGACAAAGAAAATTGCGAGGTCAGTGACGGGAGAAAAAATACAATTTATTGGAGAATTTGTTACAAACGTCACGCTAAATAAAAAAACGCGAAAAGCTAAACTATTTGTCATAGAAAATACCACGAACTTACTGGGTACGAATTGGATAACAGAATTCCAATTATGGGATCTACCGATGAATTCTTTCTGTTACAAGGTAGAAAGTTTAAACACCGAAGCCCAAAAATTAATAAAGAAACTTAAGGAAACATTTCCTACTGTTTTTCCTCCAGGGTTGGGAACGTGTACCAAGATGGAGGCAAAATTCCAGCTAAAAGAAAACGCTCAGGCGGTATTCAGAAAGAAAAGGAATGTCCTGTTTGCCTCAATTGAACAGATAGATAAAGAATTGGACAGATTAGAGAAAACCGGTGAACTTAAAAAAGTTGAGTATAGTGAATGGGCAACACCGACGGTATACGTGAAAAAAAAGTCTAAAGAAATTCGTGTTTGTGCTGATTTCTCGACGGGTTTAAACGCGGCACTCAAAGACTATAATTATCCTCTACCAACAGCGGAAGAAATATTTGCGAAGCTTAATGGAGGCACAATATTTTCGAAGATAGACCTCAGCGACGCATATCTACAAATACCGGTAGAAAAAGAAACGTCAAAACGTTTGTGTATAAACACACATCGGGGTCTGTATAAATTTAACATTGGGATTAAGGTCGCGCCCACCATTTTCCAACAAGTAATGGATTCGATGTTGGATGGTCTAGATTTTGCCATAGCGTATCTGGACGACATCCTCATGAGAAGTACAAGTATAGCAGAACACGTGGAACATGTAAATGCAGTAGTTTCAAGAATACAGGATTTGGGATTTAAACTCAAGGAAAGCAAATGCGAGTTTTTTATGGAGAAAGTAAAATATCTGGGGCAGATCATCGATAAGAATGGTAGCAGGCCAGACCCAGAGCGAGCAGCGGCTATAAAAGACATGCCGGCTCCGAATGATATTACCGCATTACAAAGTTTTTTGGGATTAGCTAATTATTACCAAATATACATCCCTAAAATGTATGATCTGCGGGCACCATTAAATGAACTACTGAAGAAAGGAAAACCCTGGAAATGGACTAATGAATGCCAGAAAGCATTTGAAAAGATAAAGGAAGTGTTAACCTCGGAATTATTTTTAACTCATTACAACCCGGATTTAGAGATCATAGTAGCTTGCGACGCAAGTGCGTATGGAGTAGGAGCATGCATCTTACACAAAATGACAAATGGTCAAGTAAAGCCAATTGCTCATGCTTCTAGAGCACTACTTCCTGATGAGAAGAATTACTCTCAGATAGAGAAAGAGGGGCTAGGAATAATATTTGCAGTAGCGAAGTTTCACCGTTTTGTCCACGGTCGACATTTTAAGCTACAAACTGATCATAAGCCTCTAATTTCGATTTTTGGATCGAAAAAGGGTTTGCCGACGCATACAGCCAACCGACTACATGATGTACTTGGTGAAAGGCGAAAAATTCACGTGCAGACGGCACATTAACCAGATCAGACGACGCTCTTCAGACGTGGTTGACAGCGATCCCGCGGAAGAAACGCCTATGGAGGTGATTTTCGATACGTTTGATCTAATAACGCCAGCAACGATTTTACCTGAGGTACGCCGATCCAGGAGAAAAAGAAAGGCAACTGATCATTTAAAAGTGGATCCAAAACGTAGGAGATATGCTACGATGTTGCTAAAAAATGAAGTTTTTTTTATTTCTTCATATTTCCTGTAAAAAAATAAAAAATAAAGAAAACTGTTTTATTCCTACGGAGTAAAGTTTTAGGAGGGGGTGTTATGGTGAAACACACCTATTCTATAGTTATTAGACTCTCCCATCTAATATAAGTAGTAAGAGGAACGATGGTCAGTCGAAGTTGGACGACAGTAGTTGACAGTTAGTCGAATATGAAAGTAGTCAGCGACCACAACAAGATTACTCTATGTAATACCTATTATATCAAGTTCCTAACGTTTGGTAGGTCGAACCAGGACCGAGTTTAGTAAAAATACAAACCACCACTGCGAAATTTTTTTTTTTTTTTTTTTTTTTAATCATATTGTGGTGGCACGGAGCAAGCGAAGGACCGGATATTAACCCTCAGAGGTTTAGACAGCAAATGACCAATACTGGTCTCTGCGCACCCGGCTCCACGCAGAATTTCCGGTGGAAAACTAAAAAGAAATAAAAAGAATGATAAGCAATTTTCCACCAATTAAACGGCTCCGCGCCATACCCAACAGTTTGTTTCAGCAGACTGACTCTGATCCGAAGGGCACACATAAATAGAGCGATAAATTCACTTCTAAGAGAGAAAGCTTTGAAGTACCGTCAGTGAATGTCGCTACGCTTTCCTCACCCATCAAACCCGATGCCTTCAGCCTTCCTTCACCAACGGAGATATCAAAGGACTCCTACCAACCCATTGACCTCACCTTTCATCTCCTGTGACCAGCACGTCATGAACTTAAGTATTAACAAAAGACACTTATATTCTTTTAATAATCGGATTTCTCTTCTATGAATGAACATTTTGTAACGGACTTTGTGCGTGGAGCCGGGTGCGCAGAGACCAGTATTGGTCATTTGCTGTCTAAACCTCTGAGGGTTAATATCCGGTCCTTCGCTTGCTCCGTGCCACCACAATATCACCCCAAGCAAGGCCGGAGGCCACTATCACGCAAGGGGTTAAAGAGGGGGTTGGAGGAAGAGCAGATAGGAGTGGCAAGGGAGGAGATGTGAAGAAAGAGAAAGACAGTGGGTCGATCAAGGCAAGGGGGCCAAAAAAGATCCGGAGCGAGAGCAGATAGGAATGAGAAATGAAAGGATGTGGAGAAGGGAAAGAGACAGAGAGAGAGAAATCCGGGGACCCCTTCCTAGACACGAAACAAGGTTTGGGCCTCTAAACGTGTCCAATAGAAGGGGGAGGAGTGTAGACCGGGCGGTAGGAAAGCCTACCTACCCCTATTACGTATAACATTCAACGAAGACAAGACAGAACAAAAGAGGGGGGTGTAGTCGGGAGAGAGTACTGGGCGATAGGAATGAGATACCATTGTATGTGTTCAATAATGAGTATTAACACTAATAGTAAGTTTTAACTTAGTATAAGTCCCAATGACCTATATTTAAAAAAAAAAATTACCACTTACGTTAGAATAGTTGCTTCTAAAATAAGACGTGGGTGGGAAGGACGGTTAACAAAAAGCAAATTACAGAAATACAAATTAATAAAAAACAAGACATTAAATAAATAATTTACAATAAAACTTTTGGAAATACATTAACAAGATATATATACATACACAAGGAACGCGGCATCAAACAGGTGGGGGGGGGCATTTATAATTAACAATAACAAAAAAAAAAAATAATAATAAAAATAACAATTTAAAAAATAAATATTAACTAATACGAAAGTTTTCAAATATATTAGTTACATATGCAAGGAATACATAGAACGGGCTCGATTCACGACCATAAGCTATCCAAAAGTCACGTCTGAAATTAAAGGCACCAGTCACGCTAGTAGAACTCCACAACAGAAACAAAGTGCACAATTTTGTAGAAGTTACTTACACGTTCTAATGTAACAGTGTATAATAAATATGTATTGCTCTGCGTAATACCTATTATATCAAGTTCCTAACGTTTGGTACGTCGAACTTATTTAGGAGCAAACTGTTATATTTTAAATAAATTTTTTTAATGTACTTTCTATGAATGTGTTTTTAAATATACTATTTAACTCATATTAAATCCCTAAATTATTTGTAAAAGAGTTAAATATTTAAATTGCTAGCAAATATCAAATTAATTTCTTAATTCTTTTTAATCATTTAAATTACTATCAAACATTAAAATCTGTTTTTTTTACATAATTTGCTAAAAATTACCACCCCTCCTCTCCCTTTGTAAAACCTAATTACAGCTTCTTTCTCTTTACTTCCCCCTTCTTTCTGTTTTTCTTTTTCTTTTTTTCTCTCTTCACCCCCTTTCCTTTCAATATATCACTTCCGTTAAGTTAACCGATTAAATAGGTCATTGTCTGTTCCCTCCTCCCCTAATACTAAGTATGATAGATAGAAATATTAAAATAAACCCTCTCTAAACTCGATCATGTCTATCACACCACTCCTCACTACCCTCTCTGTTAAATTACATAAACTTAATACTACCCGTCAAAAGTGTAAATGTTCATTTCATTTTTGGTTTCACCTTTTGGAAGTGATGTCTGATGATACATCGTCCTTTAAAAGGGCTATAGTGAAATAAATTATTACAAGGAGCCTTAAATTGGTCTGTTTTTCTTTAAATTATATATATATATATATATATATATATATATATATATATATGAAGAAATATAGTCTTAAAGTGTGCTATATTTATGGGATAAAGTGCTCAATATCAGAGATAGAGCGTGTGTAAATATAAAAGTTGCCTGACGATTGCACTAGCATGAAACAGACTGTCGCCTCTAAGTGCTGACTTCCATGTCCACTTTTATATATATATATATATATATATATATATATATATAGAGAGAGAGAGAGAGAGAGAGAGAGACAGAGAGAGAGACAGAGAGAGAGAGGGATCAAATACAGATCATATATGGATTAGAATCTAAAAGCGAGAGCGGAGACCCCCTAACATAATTTTTTAAGTTATGTAGAGTTAAGGTGTCTGACCATAACTCTACATAACTTAAAAAATTATGTTAGGGGTCTCCGCTCTCGCTTTTGAAACATGAGAACTCTTATGTAGCGAAGGAATCATATTTTTAAAAACTAAAAATATTATTATAATATATTACATATATATATATATATATATATATATATAGCATAATGAGAATCCACGTATACTTTCTTGATATGTAATATATGGATAAAAGAACTGAAAAAAAAAATTTTGGTTGTTTTTTTTGCGAAAGTATTTATTTCTATGTTTTTATATATATATATTTAATATTTCAGACCACCTCGGTCCTTCCTCAGAAATTAATTGAATTACTACGGTATTACTGTATTGTAAACAAACTGCCAAATACAGTAATACAGTAGTAATTCAATTAATTTCTGAGGAAGGACCGAGGTGGTCTGAAATATTAAATATATATATATATATATAAAAACATAGAAATAAATACTTTCGCAAAAAAAACAACCAAAATTTTTTTTTTCAGTTATTTTATCCATATATATATATATATATATATATATATATATATATATATATATATATATAAATTGTATTGATTTCCCTTACTGCAGGGTGCTACTCAAAATTTCATGCACAATTATTGCCTCTCACAGGGTACTTTGAGTAGCACCACACAGTAAAAGAACAATATACAGTATTTTCCAGCTTGGAAGATGCAGCCTAATATTGGAAAGAAATTTCTAAGAAAAAAAAAATGTCATTCTCATACAACAATACATTGACAAGCTGGAAAATACGGTAATATTTTTGCAATGTTAGGTGAAACTACCTCTAGTGCAGCCTATTATTACTATGTTCAATTTACTTATCTTCTATACTAAATTTATTATAAGTGATCCATACACCAAGGAGGCATGGTGGAGTAGTGGATAGCGGCTCGGATTGAGGAATCTGAGAGCTGAGTTCAAATTCCAGTTAAATCCATTACATTCACTTACGTGCTAATACCGTTTGGAAAGGTATGAATCCTCTTCTTCTCCCCCCCCCCACCAGCTATTATTAAGATAGGATAAGGTTATGTTAGTTATGTGCCATGCATGATACACGCTTAGGCGATCATGTATCTTTTGATACATGACTGTCGAGGCAGATTTTTTCCCACAGTAGGTTGCCATTTTTTTCTGCTGTAGACCAGTTGCCATCCAAGGCTATAGAACCCGGTCTGTCCTGCTATTTACCCATAGCTGGGGGGAAGAAGAAGAAGAGGATTCCTACCTTTCCCAAGGGTATTAGCACGTAAATGAATGTAATAGACTCAATTGGAATTCCAACTCGGCTCTCCAATTCCTCAATCTGAACCGCTATCCATTACTCCACTCTGCCTCCTTAAGTCCAGATATGTGCTATGTGTGATACATGCTTAGGCGATCATCTATCTTTCGATATATGACTGGTGAAGCAGATTTTTTCCCACAGTAGGTTGCCATTTCTTTCTGTGGTAGACCAGTTGCCATCCAAGCCTATAGAACCTGGTCTGTCCTACTATTTACCCATAGCTGGGGGGAGAAGAGGATTCATATCTTTTCCAAGGGTATTAGCATGTAAGTGAATGTAATGGATTCGACTGGAATATAACAATGTTGTGTCTTGTCAGGGAGGCACAGTGGAGTAATGGATAGTGGCTCAGATTGAGGAATCTGAGAGGTGAGTTTGAATTCCATTTGAATCCATTACATTCACTTACATCCTAATACCTTGGGAAAGGTATGAATCCTCTTCTTCCCCCCCAGCTATGGGTAAATAACAGGACAGATCTTGGATTGCAACTGGTCTACTACAGAAAGAAATAGCAACCTACAGCAGGAAAAAAATCTGCCTCATGAGTCATGTATCGAAAGATACATGATTACCTAAGCATGTATCACACATGGCTCATAACTGACTGACACCAAGGTATATGAAATGTTCAGTATTTACTAATTCCACATCCTGAATTTTTAGGGTAGGTGCCGTCACTGCTTTCATTCCAATTCAAGATCATAGTTTCTGCTTTGGAAAGTTTTATCTTTAGTTTTACTTCATGGAACACTTGATAGAGGATGTTGATTTTCTGTTCAAGAAAATTCTTATCCCAACTCACAACTATGAATAGCTATTTCATCAACATATCCCTACTCATCATCATTGGCCTCAAGAGAGGAATCGGAATCCATGTGTTTGGGATGTGATATGGAACACTTAAATGATCAGTTCCATCTCTTGACATCTATGTTTGTAAATGCACAGGATTATAATCTTGGAAAAGATTAATTTTTTAAAAACATTTTATCCTATTTAAGGTGATAATGCAACTAAGATTCAAGGGGAAGAAAATAGAATTTTAGTCAGAAGAAAGAAACAATAAAAGAACAAGATTCAGAAAGACGAAAGAGGGCAAATGGAATTGCATTTAAATTTTTTAAGATTGTAGGCAACATGGAAGCAAAAAAAAACAGAAGAGAATTCCACATGTGAGAAGTGTGAGAAAAGAAACTATTAGAAATGAGCATATGGTTGCATCCAGATAGTTCAATAGTAAAACATTCAGACCTAGTTGCCAAAAAATCTAGAAGTAAATTCATTCAGGTAAGTCACCAAAGAGGAAAGCTCAAAGCATTTGCCATGAAAATATTTGTAGAAAAGACAGAGAGAAGCTATGTTATGGTGGTGGGAAAGTGACTGAAATCAAGATGCCAGGTCAGGATTGATTACATTACAGACCCTTCTTTGGATTTTGTCAAAAATCTCAAGATATATAGTAGATGCACCAGACCAGATATGACAGCAATATTCAATGCATGGGTGATTGGTAAATTTATAGATGTGCAAGATGGATTCTGACAAGAAAAATTGTCTGGCTCGACACAGTGAACCAACTTTCCTAGCAGTGGACCTAGCAATTGATTCAATATAATCACTCCACTTAATGTCAGTGGAAAATATGACTCCAATAATGTGCAGAGAGTAGCTTGCCTGGAAGTTAGTATCAGCCATATTGATAGATACAGAAAAGATTATTAAATGAAAGCAGTTTTATTTTGGAGGCATTAAAACTTACAAGCCATTCTTTGCCCCAGATATCCACAGATTGGCAGTCTGTTTCGAATATGATATATTTTAATTTTACTTAATCAGGATATGACTATATCCTAAGTAAAAATTATATAATCTTACAAAAGATGAATGTTTTAATGAAACTGAATTCAAAATTCGGGCACTGTCAGATAGAAACCACTTGTGATTGTATTATTTTTATAGCCTATCTCCAGCTACCCAGTCCTCAGTTGCCTATGTTGATAGAGTTCAAAAGTGTTGATGCAGTCTTGTAGGTGATGAATTATTTTCCACCCTACAACACAATTCTGACAGAGGAAACATTGCAAGCCTGTTGTAACCTAGGAAAGTTACTGAATAGAATAATCACATGAAGGTTGGTAATGAACAATAATACTTAGGACAAGAACAACACATATAAGATTTGCCAGTGGTGCGTAGAAGAAGTAGCCTGCTGGAAGCGAGTCAAGTGAATTCCACAATGAATCTCCAACTGCAAACCAACATACAGTATTTACTACTGTATTTATGTGAATGGGGACATACCCATTATTGTCTGTAGATATGCTACAACAAAGCCTCATGCTACTCTATTGCTATTTCCATGGCAAATGTTCTGACAAGCTACATGCCTTAGTTTTACCCGTCCTGACCCTTGCAGCTAAGACCTGCCATGCTACATACATGGAGACAAATCATCCTCATTCCCCTTGTATTCCATTAGAAGTTCCACTTGGACAGCTTCTTCTCAAGAATTGCTTCTTTGTAAGAATCCCAGCAGGATATTTTCCGAATCACTAAAATCTAACCACTTCAAGTCAAAGGTTAACTTATCTTTCCTACATTACCTCATGAACAGCACTTTTTACCCTCTCTTATGTACATGTAACATCATACAGAAAGCAACCTTGCATCCTGGGTATGACAATAAACTACATCCGGCAGCAAGGCCTCTGATCAGGACGTTTTGAGGAGTGTGGGACCACCTCTTAATTGTTCCCAGGTCCACCCTGACCTAGGATGGTAACAGCTGTTAGGGTCCCAGCTATGTGTAAATAGTTAACCCACAAACTGGGGTCAAAACACTATGAAACTGTAAAAATAGGTTTTTATAATAAAAATACCAGCAATAAATTTTTGAAAAAAAAAAAATATTACCAGCAATACATTTTTAAAAAAAAATTATTACCAGCAATAAAAATCTTGCTAGTATTAAATAACCCAGTGAGGTTGATATGGCATAAATCAAACCAGACCAAATCTTTTACCTTGAGTGGTTCTTTAGCCTTGTATTAGATAAATATTAGTCAAAAAAAAAATGTACATGATATCAAATTAACATTATCTTTTATTAAAACAATTACAGTTTAAATTAATACATCATATCACAGCATCACCAACCATACTTTAATAAATATAGATTTTTTCCCCTGCATTGAAAGTTACTTTATTTGGAAACTTGAAAAAAATTAAATAAAAGACAAGGTAAAGAAAAGTATTTCTGGAATGCTTACTATGATTTTATGAAATGCTGAGTGCAACCATTTTAAATATAAGCTAGTGTATCATATCTCTGATGCAAAATAGTACAAAATAGTATTTCTAAAGCTCAGCTAAAATGTGTGCCACAAGACAAGATTGCTGATTTTAAGAAGAATACAGCCTCTTCAGCAAGAGAATATGGCTTATTCATCTCTGAAAAGAGTAAATTATAGCCACTTCAGCTTTAAATGAGATGCTGTTACATTATACCTACCTTGGCTCAGAATTATACATTAATACATCATATTTATATTTGATGAAAATAATGCTTGCTCACATATATATATATATATATATATATATATATATATATATATATATATATATATATATAAATATATAACGTAAATCATTCATACGAAAAACAAATACTGAAGCTTACATAAATTGAATACGCACTACATAATTGATATATATATATATATATATATATATATATATATATATATGTGTGTGAGTGTGTGTATGTATAATATCTATCTATATATATATATATGTGTGTGTGTGTGATTTATTTATATATTATATATGTGTATTACTTATTGGAAAGCACTCAATATAAGTAATAGAGCTAACTTACTATATATATATATGTGTGTGTGTGTGTGTGTGTGTGTGTGTGTGTGTGTGTGTGTATTTATTAATATATACTTCATAGCTCTGGTTAACTACATTTAGCACTGTTTTGTTTGCACCATAGATTAAATTAATATTTATTTGCTTATCTGCATATATATGCTATCACACACATATACAGTTGCTAGTATCTCGTTATTAAGTTTATATTTACACTTCATATATATGTGTGTGTGTGTGTGTGTGTGTGTGTGTGTGTGTGTGTGTAATAGGTTAAAGAACAAATAGGAAACATTTATCAATCTAACATGTTTCATTTTTATTAAAGCTTCATGAGAGAATGAGATTTTGTTTCTCTATATCTTTCTTTGATGAAGCTTTAACAAAAGTGAAACATATCAGATTGAAAAACATTTCCGATTTGTTCTTTATCCTATCATTCTGTCAGATTCTGATCCATATTTCATCCTAATTCATGTTTATATATATATATATATATATTTTTTAATCATTTTACCTAAAGCAAGGTGATGATGCCACAAGACTGCAGGGAGTTATAGCGAGTGAAAGAGAATGAAAAGACTGATAATTGGGAGGACTGAGTAAAGGACAAAGAAAAGGAACGGGGTTCAAGAAAACATAATCTGGTGATGGCTATATGTATGTATATATGTATGTGTGTATGACAAAGTGGAAAAGGTTTTTTTAATAACACGTTTTGCTGACATGTGTTAGGTTAAGGGAAATGCATTGGGAGTTTTTAGAATAAAGAGAGACAATAAATTAAATTACCTTATCAAATTCAATGAACTGAGAAGTGTTTGTTTTTGTTTTTTTAAATGAACTCATAGTTCACTATAATACATCTGACCACGCATTCAACTTAATAAATGCCAGTTTTATCAGGAGAGAAAAGGATTCACAAAGAAGAAAATGCATTGAGAGTGCACTGATCTCACAATTCTCACGTCCTGGGTACGACATTAAACTGGATCCAACAGCAAGGCCTCTGATCAGGAGGTTTTGAGGAAGCGTGGAACCACCTCTTAATTGCTGGTGTTCCCAGGTCCACCCTGACCCAGGGTGGTAGCACCTGTTGGGGTCCCAGCTATGGGCAAATAGTGAACTTCCAGGTCTTTTCCGAACTTCCAGGTCTTTTACAGCACATTTCTTTTTTGAAAAAATATTATTACCAGCTATACGTTTTTGAAAAAATATTATTACCAGCTATACGTTTTTGAAAAAATATTATTAACAGCTATACGTTTTTTGAAAAATATTATTACCAGCTATATGTTTTTGAAAAAATATTATTACCAGCTATACTTTTTTGGAAAACAATATTACCAGCTATACTTTTTTGAAAAAAAAAAAACCCCTTTTCAGCATTAAATGGCCCAACGAAGGTCGATATGCTGGTTAAACAAACAATCTATCTATCTATCCACAATTCTCAACAAGCATGCATCACCAATCATCGCAAAAGCAATAGTAGCACAATGTGGTATATGAGCTAATAGAGAAAAAAACTATTCAGAGTGGGCTGATTTATAATCCAACAGACACCAATGGCTCTAATATATATAAAAAAAACAAAACAACAAATAAACACCTTCTCTTTGTTGGATTTAATTTATTGCTTCTTTATCCTAAAAAATCATGATAAACTACATCTATGTCTTATGTAAGACTATAAACTACATCCAACAGCAAGTCCTTTGATCAGAAGGTTTTAATTGCTGGTGTTCCCAGGTCCACCTTGACGCAGGATGGTAGCACCTGACAGGGTCCTAGCTATGGGCAAATAGTTAACTCTCCCAAAAGAGGTTAAAACACTATAAAAGTATAAAAATAGTTTTTAATACCAGCAATACTTTTTTTGAAAATTTTTTACCAGCAATACATTTTTGAAAAAATTATTACCAATAATATATTTAAAAAAAAAAAAAAATATTACAAGCAATAAAAATCATGTTGGCATTAAATAACCCATTGAGCTTGATATGCCGTAAAGAAAAACAAACCAAATCAAACCTTAAAAAAATCTCAACTCATTTTCTTTATACACTGTTTCGTCTCAGTCCAATCTGAAGAAGCTGAACCCAGTGGTGTGAAGTAATGAGGGCGGAGGATGCAACACCCCCAGGCATCCATATCAGGAGGGTATCCAATCAAAGAGGGAAATAAAAATTTAGTTTATATTTAATTTGAATAAAGTGTTTATTTCATGTTTCATCTCTTTTTACATGTTTAAAATGTCTTCCTTTATCAGTATTAGGCCCTAGAGGCCCTGCTCTACTTGAGTCTTAGAGGCATGCAATCAAGGAGTTGGCCTCAGGACTCACCAAACCTCTGCACATCACTGGCTGAACCGAACACACATCTATGATACTCATCATTAAAAAAGCTTTTTCACTTTATCTCATTATCTTATTTGTTTTGGATACTATTATACATCCAATACACACACATTTTATCTATCTATCTACATATATATATATATATATATATATATATATATATATATACATATATATATATAATTAAGTAATTCATCAAGTGTTGGGGCGCACCCACCTTCACAACCACAATAGACTGATCCTATTATTATAAATAGAACAGTAGTTCTAGAGACTGAGAGTAGTGTAGCAGTGTAGTGCAGTGCAGAGTGAGACTTCTGTAGTGATCAGTTACACTTCCGTTTCTCAACCGGAAGATACCGTTGGATTACTATTACTTATTGTTACTACTAACCTACGTTCGTTCTACTACTAATCTCTCTGATGTAAATACCTCTCTGAATATACCAGTATTTTTCCCTACGACTGTGTTTGTTCGTTATTACCATATACTCACGTGGAAACACTCAACATCTCAACAGTGGCGACGAAGGATGTTTTATTGATCTCAACATCAAGTCTAGAAACCTCGACAGAATGCAGAAAGCACTGGACGGCCGTTTCGTCCTATATTTGGGACTCATTAGTAGTGCGCATCTACTACCGAGAATTGAAACCCTGACAGTTACGTTGCCAGGCAAACGCTATACCAACTGTTCCAATATATATATATATATTTGTATATCCTAAACTTGAACCGGCTTCTAATGCTCTAGTTGGAGCGGCTTGGTGATAGTAGTTGTGGCTCAAGGGGGCACAGTCCTATGGGTAAAAAAGGAAACTCAGCTGAGTTCCACCACGGAATATATGATGGAGCGGCGCTATATCGAGTCTGATTCACGACCTCTTTGTCACCGAAGCTCGTTGGAACAATTGGTATGGCGTTTGCCTGGCAACATAACTCAAATCCTCCTAGTTACTTACACACACACACACACGCACACACACATATATATATATATATATATATATATATATATATATAATATGGAGAAAATAACTGAAAAGTTGCAAATTAAAAAAAATTGAATGTTTTTTTTTGTGAAAGTATTTATTTATATTTTTCTTATATATATATATATATATATTCGATATTTCAGATCTGCCCCGATCTTTCATCAGAAATAAATGTATTCAGAAGTTTGTTTACAAGTAGCGTCCATCGTGAGACGCGGACGTCACGTGATGTGGAATGCAACTGTGTTTGAATATTTCTAACGTAAATCTAACATTAATATTTTAGATGTTGTTTAAAAAGGTTTTTTTAACTATATCTAAAAAAAAATTTTTTTAACTATTGAAATATTTATACAGATTTAAAATTCCCCAGTCTTTGTTTAACCCTAGTTTATATGTGTTTAATTTTAAAATCCAGTATTTTCTTTTTTTTCTGCGTGCGTATATGGAACTGAAATATTTCATTAAAAACAACAGACAAAGTACTCTGCTTAAGCTTTTTATTTAATTTTTTTTTGTGTTCGAACAAGTGTTTTCTTTTCTGGACACTGAGTGTGTAGAAACTGTCCTAATTTGTAATCCTGATCACTTTTGGCTATACTTTTAGCCATCATCAAAGATGATTTTATTTTTACTTTTTAACTGGATGCATGGGTTGTGTGTATGTATCTAGAGTTATAGGGATGTTTTATTATTCGAATACAGTACATTGTGGTCATGTTCATATTTAATATTATTGAATGTTGGCTTTTCTTTTTTTTATTATTTCTTATTTTTTATTTTTTTTGACATGTGGATGAGGTTATTATGCTTGTATTTTCTACTAGTATGTCTCAAATAGAGTTTAGTAGGTTTGTGTTTAAATGAGTTCCAATAGAGCTGTGGTCAGATAGGTGTAACATAAGTCATCTGGATAGGCATGTATGACCAATGTAATTATTTATGAGTTTGGTTTGATCAGGAACACAGTAAATAATGTTCATTCTATGTACTTTTGATTTTGAAGGTGTGTTGTTATTTTTGAAGATAAGGTTAGCTGTTTTAAATTTTTTGTAATAGATCATTAATTTTTTTGTTTGAGTCAACCTGGGTAGTGTATTTCTTTATGATATTTCTAAGTGAAGATTCATTTTGTTAATAGTTGACATGCATTTGGCTTTTATAGAAGATATTTATGCTATTGTTTTTTGTCTGTGTGTTCAGTATCATTATTATTTACTTTGGAAAGAAATAGTCTAATCTGGTGGTCGATGAGGTGGTTAAGAAAACCATTGTTAACTAGTGTCTGTTTTGCATTGTTCTTTAAGTAAAAGTAGAGAAGAGGATGAATTCTTGTACGCTCTCTTTAGGAAGTTATCACTGCTATTTTATATCTGAGTGGGCATTCGTTCTTAAAATTAAGGTGGTAAGAGTTTCTGCTAGTGGGTTTTTATACAATGAGATGGTGAAAGTGTTGTTACTGTATTCTACAAGAATGTCTAAGAATTGGAGTTTATTTATTTGACTTAGTTCGTAGGTAAAGTAATGGACAGAAGTTTTTCAAATGTGGTTTTGTAAGTATCTATTTCTTTTATGTTTTTCACTAAAATAAAAATATCATCTATGTAGCAGACATATTTTAAGTTTACTGAACTGTTTAAATATCATGTTTTCTACATTGGATATGTATTAATTGGAGAAGTACAGGCCAAGTGGATTTCCCATACTAATGCTACTAGTTTGGTTGTAGATGGTCATAGAAGGGGACTTTGGTTGTGCATGCATTTAATAATTTTTTGAGGATATTTAGTTTGGTGGATGGAGGTGGGATAGAATTATTTGTGTACACTGAGTTAATGATAATGTCAATGGTCTGATCAACGGGAATGTTTGCGAATAAATTTTTAGCATAGAGTGATGCTAAGATACCTTGGTATCTTAGCATCACTGGTTGGTTTTGTACTTCTTAGAATTTGGAGGAATTCATGGCTGGATGTGATACTGTAATTGGTAGGTAGGCGTGGGGTATTGATGTCATTAAGGGATTTTGATAAGTTCATAGATAGGGGTTGGGATTTGGGAAATTATATCAGTCACTCTACTACATGCATATCCAGACAACTTACGTTACACCTATCTGACCACAGCTCCATTAGAACTCATTTAAACACACACACAAACCTATCAGACGCCATCCAAAACATACTCACAACCCACACATCCAGTTAAAATTTTTTTAAAATCATCCTTAATATTGATTAAAAGTATAGCCAAAAATGCTCAGAGTTACAAAACATTTGGACAGTTTCTATACACTGTGTTCCGAAAAGAAAACACTTGTTTGAACACAAGAAAAATTAAATAGGAAGCTTAATCACAGTACCTTGTCTGTTGTCTTTAATGAAACTTGTATAAAAGAGGAATTGCTTCCTAAATACACAATATATATATATATATATATATATATATATATATATATATATATATATATATATATATATATATTTATATATATATATATATATAAATAAAAAGAAAGAACAGTAAGATATAAAATCCGGTGTTCTTATAGATATTTTTATTTTTACACAATAGTGCTCAACGTAAATTTACAGGGCATTAATATTATAAATTAATTGATTTAAAATATGTTTTTGTTCGCTACACAGTGATAACCATGTTTCAAAAATGGAAGCTAAAGCCCTTGAATTGAATTTTGTTATTAAATTAAAGACATTAGTAGGAAATGGAACTAATGTCTTTAATTTAATAACAAAATTAAATTCAAGGGCTTTAGCTTCCATTTTTGAAACATGGTTATCACTGTGTAGCGAACAAAAACATATTTTAAATCAATTAATTTATAATATTATTATATATATATATATATATATGTTATTTTTATTGATATAATTTATTTAAGTAAATGCCCCATTTTTTAATTAAAAGTATTAATTACATTTACCAGCCTGAATATTCAAAAAATTTTGTAGAAAATATGCTCTCTGACAGGAATTGAACCTGTAACCCTGATGGGAACCATCATTTTATCTGATGTGCTGTTAACCATTCAGCCACAAAGAAGCATTTTGTTAGCAAAGTCCGAATTAGTATTTATAAGCACACATCTTTGACAATTTTTCTCAATTGATCATATCTGCTCACAAAACATATCTTATTGTAAACAATGACAAAATAAAAATAATGTATAAACAGAAAATATATTAAATAATTGTCAGACTTAATCGATTTCACAATATGTTATCACTGTTTACGTTAAGATATGTTTCATGAGAAGACATGATTGATGAAGAAAAATTGTTGAAGGGAAACAGCACCCAAAACAGTAATGATCATGAAGGCCCAAGATACATTATAACCAATATTGTTCAGTACTGCATTTTATATATGAATGGAACATATTAAATAAAATTAACAAATAAAATAAAAGAATACATTGTTGAATTTCTACTTGAGGTGATACGTTTATATTTTGTTGGGAGGTGTAAAAACATTTAGTTTAACATTTTCAAAATAAGTAAATTCAACACGAACATTGATTTGTTATAGTTATATACAGAAAAACAGCTTTTTATGGCCAGGTCAGGCTTAGGCCTGTTACCGGTAACACAGTACAACCTGCTAAATAAACAGGTGGTTGGTGTCAGTCAGATGGAAGGCAATCTCTTTCCGTTAATATCTTATATCCTTTTATCTATATATTTTAAATTTATTTATTTTTGAATTCATTTTTTATTTCTCTTTTAATTCTGAATTAAAAATTCAGTTTTTTCTTCATATAACCCCAAATTGGTATCACATTCAGGTTTATTTTAATGAAGCTCCTTCCCTTTAAGACATATACCTTCCACCCTCCCCTGACCCCTGTCTCGTGCCTTTCGTCTGACTGAAACATTGAAATGCGTAAACTCTGTATTAGATATTTTCAGCAAGTTGGTTTTGAGGTGATTCGTGAGCTTTCACAGTTAAATTCTACTTCCTGCCTCATCTAACTTTATAGATATGAACTCATTGCACACCAGGGTTGATAAGACAGACAACCGATATCATCATCTGCTAAAATAGGCTATTCCCCATATGAGGTAATTTTGGATTTATTTGTTTATTAATTATATTGCGCATATATTAATAAATACATCAAGCTCTTTTTTCTGGATCAGTTTTAATATTCTATATTACTAGGATCCACTTGGATTATATACCAACCAACAAATTTTTTACTTTTACTATATATATATATATATATATATATATATATATATATATAGAGAGAGAGAGAGAGAGAGAGAGAGAGAGAGAGAGAGAGAGAGAGAGAGAGCATGTGTAAATATAAAAGTGAACATAGAAGTCAACACTTCGAGGCGACAGTCTGTTTCATGCTAGTGCAATCGTCAGGCCTGATGATTGCACTAGCATGAAACAGACTGTCGCTTCAAAGTGTTGACTTCTATGTTCACTTTTATATTTACACATGCTCTATCTCTGATATTGAGCACTTTATCCCATAAATATAGCACACTTTAAGACTATATTTCTTCATATATATATATATATATATATATATATATATATATATATATATATATATATATATATATATATATGTATATATATATGTATATATATATTATGCAATGTTACATTAAAACATGCACATACCCACTACAGTGTGATTTCCCACCTGATAAAACATTAACAAATTTTTAATGTTGAAACAAGATGTACAGTTTTGTAGTGGGTATGTGCATGTTCTAATGTAACACTGCATAATAAATATTTATTGCTCTACTTTTGTATTGAGCTCTGTTTTAAATTAATATTTTGAATATTGAAATCTTACTCTTTGTTCTTTTATATATATATATATATATATATATATATATGGGTATGAAAATAAATATACATATATGAACACATACTTACATGTATATTTCTTTCTCGAGTGTTATAAAAACAGTGCTCAATGTCATATAACAGAGCTATTAAGTATATATTAGTTAATATACATAATATCCAACGTCGATAGCATGACTCAGAGTTTCATGCAAACTTGCAATCTTCAGGTGCGGAATACAGTCTGTATTTGAAGACTGAAAGTTTGCACGAAACCCCAAGTCATGCTATAAATTTTGGATATTATGTATATTCACTAATATATATATATGTGTGTGTGTGTTTGTGTGTAAGACTAGAATGGGTTTTAAGCCTTGAATGGCAACTTTTCTAGAGATGGTAAAAATAACCAGTGTACTTGAACTACCATGAATGTCTGAGTTGGGCATCAAGAACATCCTGCCTAATAAAAACCTTGCCTCAAATTAGCACCTTTCTTTGTACTACATTTATCTCTGGTACTGTGTCAACAAAAAAAAAATATTTAGCTATAGTGTATGTGTGTCTACATGAGATGCAATAACATGTTTTAGTCGGACTAAAAGGGGAAACCAGACATGTTGTGTCCTTACAGAAATAGAAAAAAAAAGAAAAAGAGGGTTTGAGCCCTTTCCTTTTATACTACTTTATTCAATGACATCTAGTATGGACTAAGAGAAATCCTTTGGCAAGGTGGGTTAAACCTACACATTATACAAGCCATACATTTATAAGTGTAATTCTATATATAATGTTTTGGAACATTGAAAGGTTGACATTCCAAAGCAAAATGGACATTATTTTGGTTATGTCAAAAAAGCCAAAACTCATGTTAAACTTCTATTACTCAAAATGATATTCTGTCCTTAACACACAGTTTGACCATCCCATGAAACACCACATCACATGGTAGCCCAGATAATGTATCAAAAAGATTATAGACTTCAGCATCTCAGACTCTAGGATTAAGCAGTTTGTGACAGATGTTAGAGTATACAACTCCTATTTTGAATCTGATCACAGACTACTTGTAGCTAAACTGACAACATCAGCCAACAAAATAACTTACTTCTGTCCACATAAACTGCAGTAAACACCTATGTATAACATCCAAGCCCTTAAAAATGAAAAGGTAATTTTAAAATTCAGTAATAAATTAGATTTCAAAATTGATACCAATAAATTTTGATTAAAACAGAGGAATCAGTTAATGTTATATCCTCATTAGCTGAATCACAGGAAAACATTTGATATATACCTAGAAGGAAAAAGAAAATCCTGATTTGAAAAATTGATACAAGAAAAAATTGGAAATGAAATTAATGAAGCCAAGTAGCATAGACAATGTGTTAAAATGCATAGAAAAGTGAAAAATCACAATAATATCCTACAATCAAAACCACCAAAAATGTCCTAGTCTAAAAAAAAAACAAAAAAAAACTGAATAACATTTCAACCCTGACCACACTAAACTAAAGATGCCCACAGAAATTTAACATATATCAATATACATCCAATCATTACATCTCCAAACAAAAAATAACGAACCTACTAATGAGGACATTAAGAAAGCTATTTTAAAATTAAGGAATAATAAAGCATCACTTAACATTCAGGTTGAACTTCTGAAAATAGCTTTGCTTTATCCCTGAATTCAATAACAAGTTTCTCTTATTTAGAAAAGAAATCTGGACTCGGAAATGCATTCCCAAAGTTCAATCCCTGGACTGGGAAATGTGTTCAATCCCTGGACCAGGCAATGCGTAGTTGGACTCAGTGGACGTGGGTGATCAATAATAAAAGAAAGAACAAGATATCTCTAGATATGGGCAGTGAAATGTGAGCTGCCTACCCCTGTACATTAAATGAAGGTACAGTTTGGAATTCCTCGGAGGTTACCTGGATTGATATACATACATCTGATGAAGTCCAGAGGATGCAACAGGCTTGTGGTAATAAGAAAAATGAGAACAATAATTCAAATGTAAATAGTGTAAATAATTAAAAAGAAGAACAAGATATCCCTAGATATGGGCAGTGAAATGTGAGCTGCCTACCCCTGTACATTAAATGAAGGTACAGTTTGGAATTCCTCGGAGGTTACCTGGATTGATATACATACATCTGATGAAGTCCAGAGGATGCAACAGGCTTGTGGTAATAAGAAAAATGAGAACAATAATTCAAATGTAAATAGTGTAAATAATTAAAAAGAAGAACAAGATATCCCTAGATATGGGCAGTGAAATGTGAGCTGCCTACCCCTGTACATTAAATGAAGGTACAGTTTGGAATTCCTCGGAGGTTACCTGGATTGATATACATACATCTGATGAAGTCCAGAGGATGCAACAGGCTTGTGGTAATAAGAAAAATGAGAACAATAATTCAAATGTAAATAGTGTAAATAATTAAAAAAGGATTTTAAAAAAAAGGGAAAAAAGAAGACATGCACAATACATACACATAGATGAAAGAGAAAACAATTCACTAAGATGAAAATGTTTAGAAACTGCTTTAATCCCCAGTTCATCCACAGTCAATCTGTGTCCAGACTATTACAACATTTCACAATTCTTAGCAGATCTGCTGTTATCACAATGTAGGATATTTAATAACAAAGAAAAAAAAAGAAGGTAATAGAATTGGATATATTATATACCCAAAACACATATTTTTTTCTAAATTTAAAATTCCCAGTGTCTCTCATTTGTGTGTATGTATAATTGTATTAATGAAAACAAACCTAGTGTGATGAATTCTGAAAGGACAAAGCGTGTCACATGAAAGCTTTTTCCATATTTGTCATACATCTTTATTTTTTGATATACAAAACTTTATTATATATCGTTATCCCTTACACATAGATACAATTCTCTCTAAACAAAAATATAAATCTTTCTTAATGACTTATGTAAGCCAAAAGTGCTCAGAAGACATTGGGCAAATTATGGTCAAATTCTCTACAGAAACCAGAAATACAGACCAATAGTCATAATTCACTCTGTCTGGATAAATTTTTAAAAAAAACAAACAAAATAAACAGGGTAGCTACTCATACAAAATGACTTTTAGAATAATAGGAATAGATTAAAAATAAAACTTCAATTTCTTTAATATAAAGAAATTGAAGTTTTTATTTTTAATCTATTCCTATTATTATTATTATTATTATTATATATATATATATATATATATATATATATATATATATATATATGAAGAAATATAGTCTTAAAGTGTGCTATATTTATGGGATAAAGTGGTCAATATCAGAGATAGAGTGTATGTAAATATAAAAGTGAACATAGAAGTCAACACTTAGAGGCGACAGTCTGTTTCATGCTAGATGCAATCGTCAGAGTTGCCTGACAATTGCATCTAGCATGAAACAGACTGTCGCCTCTAAGTGTTGACTTCTATGTTCACTTTTATATTTATATATATATATATATATATATATATATATATATATATATATATATATATATATATATATATAACAGATTTATAATAAATAATTTAAACAATAGAAAATAAAGCATTTTGAACCATGAGTCACTAACATTTGGTAATTCTTGGAATTAAACCCATTTGTATCACTAAACATAATTCAAGCAAACCTTTCTAACCTTTAGCACACAACAACATTAATTGATAGCCTTAATTAAAACGTTAAAGATTAGACTCAATTTTGCACACTAATTAATCCAAAATTTAAATTTCCCTCATTAATTGGAAAAAAGAAAACAAACTCTCAAAAAATAATCAATAATCTTTAAACTCATTTTAATTGTAAATTTCGAATCTTGAATCTGGTTCAGTAAAGTGGGGTGACCCAGATCAGTTTAGGGCATATTTTCATATTTGCTTGAATCATTCCAACTGAATCAGACAATGATTTCTTGTTTTTCTTCCTTAAGCAGAACAATCTTAAATCTATAAAATCCACAAAACAACAACAAAAAATATACTGGCAGTTATTCCAAGCTTTTAACCAACAAACTAGCCTAAATTGTCTCCTTCAATTAAAATTAATAATTGCCATTAATCCTTACAGTTCAATGACTTTTCAAATATCTATTTTGATTTTTCTGGTTGACTCACAGGAAAAGTTGTAAAATAATTCAAAAATTATTTTCCCACTGACAATATAACATTTTCTATAAATCCCAGACATCTCTACAATATTATTTTCAGAGGATAGGCAGTACAAGAGTTTTCTCTGGGTTAAGTGAGATATATAAATGTGAGGCACATGGCCAAGAGGTTAGAACATTCCTGTTTTGACGATGAAAATTAGGTTTGAGTTTCACCACGGTTGATTTGTTAATTTGTTAACTTCTTTGTTAACTACTACAGAGACTTTTTTTTTTTTTTTCTGTTATCATTACACAAGAAAAGTTTTCTTGATGGTTTATTGGATAACACTGAAATACATTATAGTATAAAAAGAAATGGTAAGTTCAATCTAAGGGAAACAATAATTGAAACAAAGCAAGTTCAGTCGGCCAATGATGACAATTCCAGAACAACGTAACTATAAACAATTTTTTCTATCCTCTGCCAGCCGCTATGATGGAGAAAGCATTACCTCGAACCGTCGCCAGTGAGACACGCTGCAAGAGCCACTCCGTTTCGCGAGGCTCGTTCCTTAATCGCAACGCAATCGCACCAATCCTCCGGAGGAACACCATCGAACGAGGGCCAATAACCCCTGAAGTCTCCACTGCCACAGGAGTAAAAAAAAATCTATCAGCAAGAGAAGAATATTTAGCTATTTTTTTTATCTCTGCGTCTCGGGCGACAAAGCCCATCTCAACCGCGGACCTGATCAAATTACCGGCCGAGAATGTATCAGCACAGGTCGCATTATTCCACTGTTAGGAAGTGCCTGAAAAACATGCCATGGGTTGACCAAAGATTTGTATGAATGATCTGGGTAGATAGAACAGTTTAGAAGCTGTCGATGGGCCAGGTTTCATGCTCCCCCCACCCCCAGAAACAGTAACTAAAGTTTGTTCAGCATAGTTGCAGTATAAACCATAAGGATAAATAAGTATGAACACATGTTGGCTTTGTGTGGGTATTGATGAAACCCTATTTATCATTTATACAAAAGTTCTTTGATAAGGATTTTTTTTTATTTACACTATTTCAATGCAGACTATTGTCATCATCTTTGTTGTTGTTATCATAACGTTTCATCCATTATGCCCTCTGGCCATCATCTGGTGTATATCAACACTGACAGCAACCAAGCAGTATTGATTCCTATGCCCACACAAACACATATGTGTATATATATATATATATATATGTAGTCACTGTGTGTTTATCTAAATCTAAAAATAAACATGCTAAAATTCACCTACACCCCTGCCGTGCGCCGATGGCTTAGTGGTAGAAGTTCCGACTGACACCAATTCAGTCGGGTTTCAATCCTAGCTAGAGGCAACCAGATGTCTAGCCACACTGATGAGCTGTGAAACAGCAAAACAGTCTGTCTGTGGATGACAAATATATATATATATATATATATATATATATATATATATATATAAAAGTGGACATGGAAGTCAGCACTTAGAGGCGACAGTCTGTTTCATGCTAGTGCAATCGTCAGGCACTAGCATGAAACAGCCTGACGATTACACTAGCATGAAACACTGTCGCCTCTAAGTGTTGACTTCCATGTCCACTTTTATATTTACATACGCTCTATCTCTGATATTGAGCACTTTATCCCATAAATATAGCACACTTTAAGACTACATTTCTTCATATATATATATATATATATATATATATATATATATATATATATATATATATATATATATATATATATACAGGGTGACAATAAAGTCACTATACAGTTACTTATAATAAAAAAGCAAAGCATTGAACCAAGTAGCTTGCATTTTGGACAGTATCAATAATTAATTTACTATTATTTATCATAGCATTTTATTGTCATTAACCAGAACCATTTTAATAATAAGTTTCTGAACTGTTGATTAATTGCTTTGTCTTAATTGTTATTGTAAGTGACTGTTGAGTGACTTTATTGCCACCATATATAGATTTCTAGTCGTACAAAACTTTATAACAGCAAGGAACAAGCGTAATTTCTTATTCAAATTACAAGGCATATTTCATGTAAGTTAATAAAACTAAAAAACAACCAGTTTCGTCCCAGCTTATCAAGTTTATTCTGGGAATTAAAAATGTGTAAATAAATTTATCGGATGGGACAATGAGGTGGTGAGGGAGAGAAAAAAAAATATTTAAGGAAACTAGAGACTATTAATATTCAGACCCATCAAGCAATCCCTCTGTTTACAGAGAGAACGCTTGCGAGGTCTGATATACAGGGACTCTAGAACCTTAAGATAATGAATGTGACTGAGACAATTGAAAAACGGTCAATACTAAAGCCTGTTACACAGCTCCTACTATTAATAACATGTTGAGTAATCAATGACCCGGATGTATTCACCAGTTGACTACTGCTAGAGGCCAGGTTCAAATTTCGAGAATAAACTTTATAAGCTGGGACGAAACCGGTTGTTTTTTTAGTTTTATTAATTTACATGAAATATACCTTGTAATTTGAATAAGAAATTACGCTTGCTCCTGGCTTATATATTATTATTATTATGATTATGATTATTATTATTATTATTAAAAAGTTCTAAAAATGTTCAAATCCTAACAGATATCCAACAGTACTTCCTTGGATGAAGACCAACTTTTATTATGGATACTATTAGTACATTTCATATGTCTCATGAATTGCATTTCATATCTACTTTTCATTTATCATCTCAATTTGATTAAAAAACAAAACAAATGTTTTATGCATGAGTGGAAAATCTTACACGAAAATGTGATCTTGTATCTTTGCTTATGTGGAAGCCAAAAATCAAAGCTATTAACATAACCAAACTAGTGCAAATGATTTTCAACACTTGATTTAGATATTTTGAGTAGGTGAGTATTCTCTCACATCACATAATGTTGGTTATTCCCAAGTAATGTCATCATTTAATTACGATTGACCATAACAAGTCATTTCAAATGTAGAGCATTGTTCAACAAGAACTCTTTAGCACTAAACATTGCAAACCAATCCTGACATATTCCATTATTTACAGTAATTTTTTATACAAATAAAACCAAATTATTTTTGTATTTGAATTACTCTTTCTTCAAATAAAAAGGCATAATAGATTTTGAAAATGTAGCTTATTTTTCTTTTGAATGATGTTAAAGTTAAATGCTCTAAATGCCATCTAACAACATAAATAGAACAAATCTTTTAGGCATATATATATATATATATATATATATATATATATATATATATATATGTGCAGGTATGCAGAAAAATAGGAAAGAACACATTAGGTAAATAATCCGGTGTTCCTTAGTATTTTTGCTTTTATTTTCAAAAAGACAGTGCTCCATACAGAAGTAGAGCTTATATTATAATATTTTTTGTTTTAAAAATATGATTCCTTCGCTACATAAGAGTTCTCATGTTTCAAAAGCGAGAGCCGAGACCCCTAATATAATTTTAGAAATTATGTTAAGTTAAGGTGTCTGGTCATGCTTCCTCGTCAAGGGAGAATTTGGGAAGCATGACCAGACACCTTAACACAACATAATTTCTAAAATTATATTAGGGGTCTCGGCTCTCGCTTTTGAAACATGAGAACTCTTATGTAGCGAAGGAATCATATTTTTAAAACAAAAAATATTATATTATATATATATATATATATATATATATATATATATATGATAAAAATATTGTTTTAAGGTATGCTATACATGCTCAACATCAGGGATAGAGCATTTGTAAATATAAAAGTGGACACTGAAGTCAACACCTAATCTTCAGGCATGAAACAGATTTATGCTACTTGGTGTTGACCTCAGCGTCCACTTACACATACATGTTGATTGCAATGCCTTGTCAGACAATTGCCACTCCTCCATTGATTGTCTGTGAACCCATTGATGACTCTTCAGTCCTACCAGCGACTTGCACATCTTGGAGCAGATTTGGCACTCATGACCATTGGTGTTGGTTACGATGACAAACACAGTGCGGGCATCACTGTGAACTTTCATGTGACAGTTAAGGCCACCAAATGATCGGCAAACTCTAGAGCAGTGGGAGCATGAAAAGTTTCTATTCTGGAATTCAGTGTGAAGCATAGTAGGGACAACAAGTGCAGTTGGATTGCTTTCATATGATTAACCCTAACCCTGCCTTTGACAGCAGGGTCTGGTCACACACCTCACAGGCCCACACATCTCCACAATTGGCCAGCAAAGGTTCCTATTTTCTGCATGCCCTCTTGAGCTTTGCTCAGTCTGCTCTGGCTACTTCAAAAAGTTCACCGCCCTCGAAAATCACAGCCCTCCACTGGCCATGATCAGATGCTAGGGACTCCCAATCATCAACAGTACACCAAAATATGTCAAACTCTCCTTGATACTGTCATGAAACTGTTTCTTTTGACTTGTGCTGGGGTCTCTTGCCAGAAAGAAGCTCACCATAAAACAGCTGTTTTGGAAGTCTGGAGTGATCAAGCCGAACAAGATGACCAGCACAACGCATCTGGTTCCTAACCACATTTGTAGCAATGCTGACTGTTTTGGTCAAGACACTTGTATCTGGAACACGACTGTCGCACTTCAGACCAAGAACATGTCTGAGACAGTGCTGATGGAATCTTTCAAGCTGTTTTATATAAGAATTGATACAAGGTCCAGGTTTCAGAGGTATAGAGTAAGGCTGACAACACACATGCTTGATACAAAGACACTTTAGTTGCCAGAGTTAAATTGACATCCAACCAGACTATCTTCTAGCTTACCAAAGAACCTAGATGCCTTGCTTATTCTGTTTGATTTCCATATCAAGGAAGCCATCTTTATTATGGCTCCCATAGACAAAGATGTCAGGTTCCATATAAAGATTGCCAGAAGTGGGAGTGTACATGACCTTGCTTTTCTTAATGCTGATTGTCAGTCCAAAGCAGGTACAAGTATTAGTAATGTGGTCCATTACTGACTACATTTCCTACTGAGAGTGTGCAACTAAATCGGCATCATTGGCATATAGAAGCTCCCTAACAAATCCGACATTAATAAAGGTTCTGGTTTAGAATCTTCTCAAGTTGAAAACTTTTCCAGTTGTTTGGAATCTGATATAGACACCTGTACCACAGTCATGGAATGCATACCAGAGTACAGCCATCAGATAAAGTGAGAACAATGTTGGTGCAGGTATATATCACCCTGCTTTACTTCATTATCGATGGGAAGTTCTCCGAGAGCTGATCATTGAAATTGATATGACCATACATACATATACATATATATGTATAGTATCAATGGTCTGTTTCATGCTTAAGCACAATCCTTAGGCCATGTGCACTGTGTTTTGGCTCAACTATATATACAAACAACACTGTAAAATAGCCACAAACATGCAACTGGATTCACAATTCTTTCCACTGAATAGCTTCTAGAATGATTTGAAACATAACCATTAACACCCACCCAAATAACCATTAGAATAATACAGTAGGCCTACCTATAATGCATCATATATAGTCAAGCCAAAACACAATGCACATGACCTGACAATTGCATTTAAGCATATATATATATGTGTGCTTATATTTTTTCTTAAATTTATTTATCATTTTTTTTACCAACATTTATTTTTCTCATAAGTAAATGGACTACTCCACTCTCTTCCCAATAGGCTATAAATATTCATGTATTTGCAATGGTCAATTTATACCTGACAAGTGCTACATGCATCAAACTCAGTTACAGTGCTGTTCGATAAAAGTGACTCACCTGATTTTTTTTTACTTAAAAATATTTTTTGTCTATTGTTTTTGGGGTTAAAATAATTTTTAATCTTACTAATATAAAGACCCCTTCCCGACCACCTAGGAAAAAAGTTTATTCACCCTAAGGTATTCTATTGATAATTATAAATTTGGATATAAATGAGATTCAGGAAAAAACTCTGTGCAAAAAAAAGTGACTCAGATATCGCATTCTAATGATTAAACTGGTAAATTTAAAGAGCTTTTGACAAAATATTGAAAGCTATTTTACAATACACTCAGAACAATATTCTAGAGAATTCTAGAACAGCTTAAATTAAATCTAGAGTATTCCAGAATATTCCAGAAAGCCTCATACAGTATAAAAACAGCTTGAAATAGCCACTCAAGTCACTAACCAGATGAAAGAGTATAAACACGCATCAGAACCACTTAAGGCATCTATTATTGCCCTCTCAAAAGCAGGCAAGTCTACGAGAGAAATTGCAGAAATTGCTATAACTTCGCAATTGACTGTCTCTCGAGTGCTTAGGGCACATAATGATGCCACTCCTGCTCCAAGAACGAAAACAAGGGGATGAAAGAAAAAGATTGATGATAGAACTGGCAGGGTAATCAAGAGAGAAGTTGCGAAGAATATGACTATAACTAGCCAAGAAATTGCAGCCAGTCTAAGCAAAGAGCAAGGTGTTAGTCTTGCTCTTTGCTTAGACAGTCCGTCAGTGGCTGTCAGAACAAGGCTACAAATCTTGTACACAAAGGTTTAAGCCGCTAATAAGCAAAGGCAACAAAGCCAAGAGACTTTAATGGGCTCACTATTACAAAAATTTCACCGTAGAAGACTGGAAGAATGTTCTCTTCTCCGATGAAACGAAACTTGAGCTAAATTCAAAGGATAAGGTGAGTCACTTTTATCGAACAGCACAGTATATCAAATGGTCGAGGAACAAATGTATATTTATTTTTAGCATTCATATATATATATATATATATATATATATATATATATATATATATATATATATATGGAGAGAGAGAGAGATGAGTGTGTGCATACATACAGAAGTTTGGTTAAATATCAGCAAAATTTCCTTGTTCATCATTATTATATTTTTGTTTTTAATGTTCTGGGTTATTTTCTTCATTCCAGGTTCATATTTGAAATTTTCAAGAGTTTGACAAAAAAATGTATAGACACTTCAGGAAAAGAAAAACTTGTATAGATATTGTAATACTAAATTTATTCAGACATCACAAGATTAATACAAGTTACCTTTGGACTCTGCAATCACAAGAAATGCTCAATATGGTGGCCTTTAACATCCATACATTTATTAGTATTGCAAACTGCTGCTTGGTCAAATCTTCCAGTGGGATTGCTGCACATGCATTTTCAATTTCTTGTCTAAGGTCTGTAAATGTAGCCAGTTTTCTGTGATGAAACTTGCTAGAAAAAAAATTTCAGTTCTAAGTTCATTTAAAAAAAAACAGAGGATTGTTGATTTTCATTTTTGGGGAATAGTGGGAGAGGAGAGGTGTTTTGGTGAGGCTGAGAACTTTTCAACATCTCAACAATTCTTAGGAACTGCTTAAACATTCTTTGTCAGACCCACTTCCCAAATGACCAAACTCAGACTGTCTTTTGAAAGATCTTGTTCAGGCTAAGTTCTTTTCAACAACACACTATTTGTGTAGTATGACTAAATATGATTTTATCAATTTTGATAAGTCCATATTATTTTCAAATTGTTCCTTGATTGCATGAATTTCAGTGTACTACTAGATTGGCAACTAGGTCTCATTGTTTTACTGCTGAACTAGCTAGATACAAACACATGCTCTATTCTAATAGTCTCTTTTTTGCACTTCTCGCCTGTGCAACTCCCTTGTGATATCTTGCTTCCCAGGCACCTATGATCTTCAAACATTAAAATGCAGCATCAGTCACTATCTTCTATTTTCCTGAGTCCTGTTCCTTTATTGTCCTTTTCCTCACCTCTCTTCACTAAAGTCTTCTCATTCTCTTACACCCTCACTTCCATTGAATTCTTGCTTTTCTTTCTTTTTCTTTTCAGGCACTATCTCTACCTTTCCAACGTTAGTTACATTTTTAATTTTTCTTTTCTTTTTTATCTTTCCTTTTTTTCTTTCTTTCCATCTTTCTTTCTGTCTTTCTGTCATTACTTTTGTTTTTTCACTTTTCTTTAACTTTCCATTACCATTTACAGTTTTAGTTTTTTCTTTCTTTCTTTCTTTATTTATTTATTTATTTATTTATTTAGTTAGTTAGTTAGTTAGTTAGTTAGTTAGTTAGTTATTCTTAATCTGTTTTTCTTTTTCTAATTATCTCTATTTTCTTTTGTCTTTCCTTTTCCTTTTTTCGTTCTCCTCTTTTTAAAAACAGTATTTCTCTTCATTTCTTTATTTCTGTGTCTTCTGCTTTCTCTTTTCTCTTCCAACCTGCCTTTTTTTTTTTTTCGTTGTTTGCGTCATTCTACTTTTCCTTCCTTCTCTTTTCTGCTTGGGGCAAAATGATTAAAAAAATCTCTTTGTTCCCTGTCACATTGTTTTTGACTTTCCTATTAGTTCTTTTATATAAATACAAAAAAAGAAGAGGCAACATAAATATAGGTAGATGTGAAGCGGGGGAGGCAGTAAAATCTGTTATTAAATAAAGTAAATTATTCATTATAAAATAATTGGGGAAATGGCACTAATAATTTGTTAAAATATATAATTTCTTAAAGTTTAGATTTTTTTACTATTAACATAGTATGACTCATTTCTGAGTACGCCTGTCTGCTAGGACGGCTAGCTAATCCCTGTTGCAGATGCTTGAACAGGCACATTGTGTTTGTTCAACACCCATAGAGCCAACTGTAACTATGCTTAGCAAACTCTAGTTATATTACCTGGGGCAGAGTGCATGATCAAGTATGGTCAAAGGTCAGTATGCTCAAAACCTTGGTCATGATAACTTGTGATTTGATGTTAGCACAACCATTAATGGATTCCAAGCATTTTCACTCACAAGGCAACTGTTTGTTTCCTTTTTTTTTCTTTCTTCGTAGGTACTACTCAAATTGTGCCCCACTGTGGGATCATTGCATCAGACTGATATTATCAAGAATTTACCTCCTTGACAAAATAACCATGGTGTGATTCGAACACAGAACTCATGGTCAGAATACTAACATTCTAACCATTCAGCAATGCGCCCAACTCCAATTACTGTGCTTATCCATCACAAGTAAATCAATGAAAGTAAAATAAACAAAACTCCATGTATTTCTAATTTGATTGTAAACAATATTTTACAAAATCTACCAATTTTTAACAATTCTTTTCATTTTTTTAAAAATCTCATTAACAGTTAACATTGTCTCTTGGAAAACTTAAGTCATGCAGATAGCGTATGTAAGAATTAATTTTTATTTATTATTCCAACATTTTTATTACTTTAAATGTTATTTTTAGTGGACACTCATATTTGAGTCAGCACACTGTTTATTTTAAACAGTATTTTACTATTGGCATAACTGAATATTTGATAAATCTTATTAAAAGAAAATGTGCCCTTAGAACCTTGCTTAATGACTACAGTCTTTGAAGCGAAGAAGTTAAAGCATGTCAGTTCTCAACAGTTTCTCCTGCAAAGAGGGATGCAGGTTCAATCCCTGACAGGGGAGCAGCACATTTTCTTTGAGATTTCTTAAATGTTCAGGCCAGTAGACGAAATAAAATACTATCTAAAAAGAGTGCCTACTACAATATTGGTGTCCACTAAAAATAACATTTAATATATATATATATATATATATATAATATATATATATATATAATATATTATAATATATTTTTTTTAAAATATGATTCCTTCGCTAAATCATATTTAAAAAAAAAAAAAAATTATAATATAAGCTCTACTTCTGTATGGAGCACTGTCTTTTTAAAAATAAAAGCAAAAAAAAAAACTCCGGATTATTTACCTAACGTGTTCTTTCCTATTTTTCTGCTTACCTGATATATATATATATATATATATATATATATATATATATATATAACTGATATATATATATATATATATATATATATATATATATATATATATATATATATATATATGAATGAAGAAATATAGTTTTAAGTTATGTTATATTTATGGGATAAAGTGTTCAATATCAGAGATAGAGTGTATGTAAATATAAAAGTGAACATAGAAATCAACACTCAGACCTGATATTTGCATTTAGCATGAAACAGTCTGTTGCCTCTGAGTGTTGACTTCAATGTTCACTTTTATACGAGTTAAAGATCAAATATGGATCATAATCTGACAGTATGATAAAATAAAGAACAAATAAAAAAGGTATATTAATCTAATATGTTTCCATTTTATTATAGCTTCATCAGAGATTGAGAGAAAACAGACAAAAAGACAAACTTTTTTCAATTTTGTTTGGGTCAGTTCTCATTGGTCAGTTACACTGCCACATGCATTAAAACTGTAGATAATTTTATATGTATGTAAGCTTATGAAGATTCTTGAATATCTAAGTGGGCATTGGAGGGTAATGTTTATTTGTAATTGTGTATGTGTGTGTCTAGTGGGAGTTCTAGTGTCTTCCCTTTTGTGTGGTCATCCAGCATAGTGGGGGTGGCACTTCATTCTAAATCTGGGAGTGATCTTTTTAAGCATCTATTCTTTGTATTAGATAGATATAAGTTACATTCTTTAAAAATAGATTCAAAGAAAGATGGTGATATAATGTAATGTTTTAGGCATGTGTTAATAGTTGGTAATAATGTTATTATTAAATTTTCAAAGTATTTTCTTCTTAAAGAATTACATTTTTTTTAATTAGGATGGCATTAGTGAATATATATATATATATTATTTATTTATTATAATTTTATCATATAGACAAAACCATTTTACTCACAACAAAGATGCAACTTGGTTTCAGTGCATAGAATTTATATATTACTTTCATTCTCATTGCATCGGATATATATATATATATATATATATATATATATATATAAAATGTGAGTGTGTGGTGCTCACAGCCGCAATGGTAACTAAGTACTTGATATTATGGGACCACTGGCATGGGGGCACCCTCTCAGTGATATGTCAGATGTTCTTATCAAGGCAATTGAAATCAGAAGGAAGTTACATGTTAGAGCTGACATGATTGCGGAAATTATTCTTGGCCTACTCTTTCAGTTTCATAAGTAAATTTTATATCGTACACTTGATGTTGTTTAGTTTATTCACAAGATGGCAGAAATTTAATATTTAAAGTTAAACATACCTGCAACTGCAGCTTTTCTCTCAAGGTAGAATTACAACTGACATTTGTTTTATTTCATTCTCTCCCTCTCCATATAGATGATTCCATCAATAAAAAATTAATTACTTAGTCAGAAGAAGTCCTTTCGAAGGACAAAACACATGACACAGGTGTTTTCCATTTCGTCTTTTAATTATATATGTGTGTGTGCGTGTGTGCGTGTGTGTGTCTGTCTGTGCGCACACACATATATACATATGTATACACACACATATAGGGTGCAACAGAAAGACCGCCCACATAATGGTGAGACATTAGCTAGATGAAGACATCATTGCCATGAATGTTTTACCATGATGTACAAAGTATTTTTGCCACACCTTGTATACACACACACACACTATATATATATATATATATATATATATATATATATATATATATGAATGAAACAATAGTCGCACAAATATTTATATATATATATGAAATTGTAGTCTCACGCCAAAAACATAAGTACGCATATTAATACATATACTAATACCTCCTAGATAATGGTAAAACATTAGCGGCAATGGTGTCTTTATCTAGCTAATGTCTTACCATTAGGTGGAAGGTATTTCTGCTGCACCCTATATATGTGTGTGTGTGTGTGTGCGTGTGTTTTCTCATTCACATTGTCTATAACTGATTGGCCAGTGCATTAATCCCAAAAATATGATCAAAATAAAGACACAAAATGCCTACCAGAAAGAAGTGCTGAATGCAATTATTGGTAACCAATAAACAGTCATAAGCAAACAATTTATTGATTTATTAATTATGGGCTAATGATCCTAATTAAAGATTCAGTTATCAATTATTAATAAATATAATCAATAAATAGTAATACACTGTCCTTAATTAAAATTACATACACCACAATATTAAATATGCCCATACTGAGATCATATTAATGAAATTTGAAGTGATACAAAGGCGGAAACAAAATTGCTACTTTTAGATTATCAGCTTCACTTTCAGACGCTGTCACCGAGAGGAGACTTTAGTGTCTGATATGCAAGTTCTTTCCTGTATGAGGTTTGTACATTTTAATAAAATGAAAAGAAGACTCAGCAGTGTAGAGAAGCCATTTATGTGATTGTTAAACCAAACTGCTGACAGACTGACTGTCTCTAGATTATGAGAATGAATATAAATTGGCTTGTTTTACAATTCAACATATATGTAGGAGGTATATTTTAACACACCTTTTCTCTTGATGAAGTTTCATTTTACACAACAACCATAGTATTTTTTTCTTTTCTTTTTTTTTTTTTGAAGCTATAATCCAGAGTGGCTTGGCTTTAAAGCCAATCTCTCGTAATATGGTTAAAAAAAAAAAAAGAAAAAATGAAAGTGCTGTTTCAGGGCATAAAGAAAGAGCTTTTATCTGATGTTCTTTGAAAACATCATGATGAGTATTGTACATAATTATCTATGAAACTCAGATTACAGGTTTCAAAGTTATGCTTTCTGTTCATGTGACAATAAAAAAATCTAATTGTAAACTAGCACTATTGTTTATTAATATGGTATCTTCTAATGTACATCATTAATTAGATGATCTAATTTCCAGTTCAGTGAATTGTATTTAATTTTGTAAATTTGTTCTTGGTTAAAAATTGAGTTAATTTTTCTGCAGGATACCAATGGGCTCTGATTTTGACACATTTAGTTTTTAAAAATTGATTTTGACTTAAAAATAAATTTCTCTTCACACTTTGTATGATTTTACATGCTAACCAAAATAATATTATACATTAATTTATTTAAACTAGTATCATCATCTTGGTTGTTACATTCATAATGTCAGCCCTGGGAAGTGTTTTAACAGAGGACAGAAAGTGCAACATCAAAATCTGAAGGCACATTAGGATAGTAAAAGATGCTTTCCAAAAGCTAAGTAAAGTATTAAGAAACAGGAAAATTTCATTAGTAACAAATAAAAAGTACTGAACTGTTATGTAATATTGAACCTCCTATATGAAACTGAATGATGGACAATCTCCTGATAGATAAAGAAGAGACTTGAAGCAAAAGAGATGTGGTTCTACAGAAGGATTAATTTGTTTATTATTTACTGAGTTTATTTACTTATTTGTTTGAATTCATTTATTTTACTTGTTTTTATTTATATATTTTCATTTTTCTTTAAAATATATACATGTATATATTAAAGAAAACCAAAACAGTTGGACAACTTGCAAAAACCTAAAACTCTTATCCAGATAAAGCCTCAAATACTGAAAAAAGAGAAAAAGTCTAAAGGCAAACCTCCTTACTCAGTAAAGTGCTCTATACCTAGACTACCTAGGCAGAGCAATGTTAAATCCTATGAAAGGATGGCCCTAGTAGTAACCAGAGTTTCAAGCTCATGCAATATATAAAGCTTTTAACTCATATATAATAGATATACGGCATTCCCAAAGGAGCGCTGATGCATAGCAAGTGGACAGACCAGAGTGATGTAATGTCTTGCTGAAAAAAAGAACCTGCACAAGATGTGAAGAATAGGCAGTCAAAATATTTAAAATGGCTGGGTACTTTTCAGGCAGTCTTTAGAATCACTAAAATATTCTTCTAATTCAATTCCAATCACTGATTTCTTCTGGTTGCAGTCCACACTTTCAAGGTTTTCAGGTCTTCTGCTTGTTGAAAGCTTTTCAGAACGTGGATACTTTTCAACAGATTCTTGAGGATCTTTTAAGCATCAGTTCTATGATTTTTGCTAGTCTTCACTCTTTCAATCATTCCCCAAATGTTCTTAATCATTCAAATAGGTTCCATGAATGAATGGCAAAGCTTCAAGCAAAACAATTACCAGATGATACCGTAAGTTCTATGCTAACAGTTTCTTCTCCCAAACTTCTCGCTTGTGGAACTCTCTTCCAGCTTCTAGCTTTCCAATCAACTTTGATCTTCAAAAATTTAAATGCAATGTCAACAAGGGAACGAGTGAGTAACCTACCTACTGAGCTTGTGTAAATGGATGACAGAACAGGAATAGTAAAAAGACAAGCATTGCTAAGAGCTACAAAGGATTGGTAGTTGTGGAGAGTCATGATCACCCACATCCTGAAGGGATACAGCACATAATATCCTAGCATAAGCCATATAAAAAAAATGATAGAACTGTAGTTATCAAATCTTGCTGTATTTATTTAGTAGGTTTTTTGTATTTTTATTTTTAAATCTAACATGAGCACATTAGTCTGAATAGATCAATATGTAATAATGATAATTCCTCATCTCAGAAATTTAAACAAATAATAATTTGAAAAGGGTTTTTTTTTGTAAAAGTAATGAGATTTCTTTGAAAATATTTCAAATAATGTACAAGTGAGCATTTATGAATTGAAGAACTGTCAGGTCTCCATATTGATTAACAATGGAAGCATGTGTGTCTTGTAGTCAAGTTTGTTTTCTTAGGTTCTTTTAGCCAAACTCTAAAAAGAATAAAGCATTTTACCAGAAAAAAAAAATGTTGCAGAATGTTTAAATTGTAACACAAACAGATTTTCATTTTTTTTTAAAACCAATAGTAAAATGCTCATACAATATTTAAATTTAATATTTACAATCTCTTAGGAGAATTAATGGACTTGTCAAAGCATTCAAAAATATCTATTAAAAATAATATGAAAAAATAATAATAATAATATAATTTAAATAATCTATAATATTATTCTTATTAGGTTTTCCTGTATTTGAATGTTTGGCTTTCAGTAATGAAATAACAGAAAATATTCTGCTTGTTCTTATTTCATAGGAATAGATAGGTTTGCCTATAGTCCAGTTCACACTCCTCCCCAATCTTTTGAACATGATATGGGGTTGTTTTCTGTTTAGGATTGGGTTTCCAGTTCCTTCTAAAGTCTTTCATGCACTGTAGCCCCTTGTGTATTAGTAGCATTATTGCCATGCTTGGGGTGAATTGATTAAAAAAAAATATTATGCTTGCTGACTTTTAACATTTTTAGGAAGTAAAACTTAAATGACTCTTCTGGGATTTGAACCTACTACCTGCAAGTAGGCAGATAAATGATGTATTCATTTGGTCAGTTTTCTACTGCATGGATAGTCACAGAATTTAACTTGTAATTACAAATAGTTTTTTTGGGGAGTTTGCAATTATTTGAATTTTTCCTTGTATGTGCATATCCCTTTAGGATGTGGGCGATCATAGCTCTCCACAACTTCCTACCCCTTATAGCTATAAATTATCCCTCCCAGTCCCTGTACAACTACCCATTTCCACAAGCTTGTTAAGTTACTTAGTTTCCTTCAGCTCCTCCTGCTTTTAGCATTACCTGTGAGTATTAAATTTTCCAATCCCCTCCCTCTCCTTGTGATGTGTCCCAAAAGTTTCAAATCTCCCTTACTGATTTTAAGTATAATTATTATTTTTTGTTCCCGTTTTCCTTAAAAGTTCCTTATTGCAGCAATGATTTCATTCATGGTATTCTCAAAATCCTTCTGCTGAACCTCATCTCTCTTGCTTCAAGTTTCCTCTTCATCTGTGAGGAAATTGTCCAGCATTTAATGACAAATAGAAAGTTTGATATTACATAGTAATTCAACACCCTTTTCTAATAAAAAAACAAAAACAAAAAAGTAGAAAAAGAAAAAGAAAAAAAAAGACAAAAAAAGTAGAAAGAAAGAAATCGGAAAAAACAAATAAAAAAGCGGAAACAAAAAAAAGAAAATAAAGAAACAAAATACAAACTAAAGAAACAGATAGAAAAAAAAAGAAACAAAAAAGAATTAACAAAAAAAGAAACAAAAAGCAAAAAAGTTTTTTTTTTTTTATCCTAATGCTTATTTTTTCAGTAACAGTAATACTATTCTTGTTTCAGATTTTTAAATAATTTAAATTTTAACTCAAGATAATTTTATTCCCTGCAACACAAGGAACTAGACAACTTCTAAAGAGACTTAACTTAGTAAGAAAGATAAAATTTCATAAACAATGCTTTCCAGAAAATCTAAAAGGAGATATAATTGAAATAAACAATTTATCTAACAGTGTTTCTTGACCGGGATTCCCTGGAACCCTAAGCTTCTGCAAAAGTTCCCCAAGTGTTTCACAAGATCAGGTGAGATAAACTAATGCACTTTTGACTTTTTATATAATTTCATATACTTAATATTACTAAACACACACGATTTATTCTTGTTTATTGTAATATTGTAATATAGACATCATCCTATCTAACCTATTATGTTGGCAATAAATATAACAATCATTGGGATATATTTAATGATGTCTGTACAGCGCCAGTGTGAAAACACCTTCACTAGTTAGTGCCCACTCAGCGAATGGGACCTGTACTTAAAGTTACTTATTTCTTTGTTTTTTCTTTATTTTTACAGAAATTCCTAATCACCCAATGTGGCAATTTTTGATGAGGAAACATTTCTGAAAATTCTGATAAGATTAGAAGAATTTCACAAAGTATTAATTTTTCCTTAAACCAGTTATTCAAAAATATATACTATGATATTTACCATGTGAACTATGATGAAAATAAAATGAGAAAAATATGGTATGTAATTTTGTTTTTGTGCAGGGCTTCCTTGAGACATGTAATTTATTTTAAGGGTTACGCAAGGGTAAAAAGGTTGAGAAATGCTGATCCAACTATATTATCACAGTGGACAAAACTACAATTTTATATAAACTAAGCCTCCAAAAACACAAAAAACTACTCAAGTATATCAAAAATAAATATACAGAAAGGCACAAAAACTACAGACTATGACATTAACATGGAAGCTAAAAAAAAAAAAAATTGCTCAAACATTAAACCTAGATGACCAAATAAATTTCATCACTAAATCATAAGCATTCATTAAGAATTAACAAAAAAACAAAAGCTGAAAAAAAAAAAATAAAAAGGTTTTACAGAAAAAAAGAAACAAAAAGCAGAAACAAAAAGCAAAAAACATTTATTTTTTTTAATCAAAAACAAAAAATTATAAAAATAGAAACAAAAAGCAAAAACGCTTATTTTTTTATCAAAAAATAGAAACAAAAAATGTCAGGAAAAAAATGAAACAAAAAACAGTAAAAAAAAAAACAAAAAAAAAGAAACAAATGTAACAAAAATAGAAACAAAAAGCAAAAAAACGTTTATTTTTTTATCAAAAACAAAAAACTTTTACTTTTTATCAAAAACAAAAGTTTTCTTTTTCCAAAAAATGAAAAAACACAGAAAAATAACAAACGAAAAACAAACAAAAAAGAAGTAACTGTTATATACCGTACCTATGAACACTAATGGGTATGTCCCAATCTTCATAAATATGTTGGACACTATGGTAAGTTGGGGTAATATGCTTTCTAAGTAGTCCACCACTAGCAGTGGTTTACCTTCTTCACACTGCTGGCGAGTATTGTATTTTGTTGATGTTATAAAGATTAACATTTCATTTCCAACCTCCGTTTTGATTATTCCTCATTCAGTATCCATTGCTAGGTTACAACAGTAACAAAAAGAAAAAAACGTTTATTTTCTTATCTTAATGTTTATTTTTTCAGTGATAGTAATACTATTCTTGTTTTAAATTTTTAAATAATTTAAATTTTAACTTTCAATAATTAGACCTAGATGACCAAATAACTTGCATCACTAAATCACAAGCATTCATTACACGATAAAGAAAACTTCAAAACAAACCCAACGTATAGACTCATAAACCCAACTAAAAGTGAACTAAGTAAAATATGTAAACTAATACTAGAAAGACTTAACCCAGAACTACAGTCAAAGTATTTACATTATTCAGACTATTGTCTTCATCTTTGTTGCCAATCTATGCTCCAGCCTTCTTCAGATGATTGGAATGTTGAACTGAACCTTTTATTTCACTCACTAAGGTAGACTGTCCTAGTTCCACGTGCCATAATGGATGTCAGTTATCAGTTATCTCCTGTTAATTCACCTCTCCAAGTTCTCCACTGCCTTAACCAGGAGTGACATAAAGGGTCCAGGTCAACATTCCAACCACCTGAAGAAGGCCAGAGTGTACTACAGCCGAAATGTTGTGATGAATATGGCAACAAAGATGAGAACAATAGTCCGAATAATAAAAATAGTGTACATAATACCTCATCTCAGAAATATAGACAGATACTGAAGGAATAAACCAGTTGAAAAGAAGATAAACTACTATGGATTAGTTCCATAATGTAAAGCATACACATAATTGCTAATTTATACAACTAGATATAAAAGATTTGTACTCTTTAATAACCAAATCCATGCTAAATAAGGCCATCTCCTTAGCTCAAGAAGAAATAGAAAAAAGCAGAAAAAATTAACACTACGAAAAATCACCATTATTCAACAACAAAGATGTGTGTCCGAAGAAAAAGAAAATGACTGTAATCATCTGACAAACACAAATTGCTAAATAAATGATCAGAACTTATCTAGAAATCCAGACACAAAAAGAAAATTTTACTATGTTACTTAAAAATCAAAGACTAAAAATGATTACCTTATAAAATACCTCCAAGAAAAATGCAAATATATGCACTATATACAACACAGACAATGTAACATACTTTAGAGAAAGTCAATACTTTAAGCTAAACAAATAAGATGACGAATACCCCGAAATTTAAATTAAATAAACAAATTAAGTAAATAAGCAGATTAACAAACTAAGAACGCACACAAAAGTAAGTAAATATAATAATCAACAAAAAATAATTAAGTAATCAATATTAAATAACAAGTTATAAGGTAACAGACAACACTATAAAATAGATACAAATAACTACATTTGGATCC
>OZ038479.1:74850041-74852541 GCA_964036315.1 Acanthosepion esculentum | reverse complement strand
TTTGCATCCTATTGGCTTGCTTGGAGTGAAATGAAGAAAAAAAAGAAAAAAAAAAACAAGAAAAACATTGCTCCAAAAGTAATGCCTCATTTCTATTTACCCAAATAAATATATATTTATAACCTAGTACCAGTTTCCTTCTACATGAAAGATATATATATATATATATATATATATATATATATATATATATATATATATTTCTACATGAAAGATATATATATATATATATATATATATATATATATATATATATATATATATATGAATTACATAAAAATGAAACTCAATTGTAACCCATTTTGATGGTCATTTCACCCCCTGGGATAATCTCCCTGGGGCTTGTCAACGCTAAAATGTTATATTGGGTGTGGGTGTGTGTAGTAACAATTACCAACCTATTACCATTGTCTTTTCCTATTATAAAATTATAAATAGTAACTCTCATGTGTATGAATGTATACACACAGATACAAACACAGTGTCATTAGTATGACTAATGATAAAATAGTATTTATTTTACACAATTATTTATGCACATAATTCAGTGGTAAATATCAATCACACAGGAAATTTCAGTAAAACTCAGCTATGTATTTATTGATCATCCCTTATACTGATATATATATATATATATATATATATATATATATATATATATATATATATATATATATACACACACTATAATTGATACAATTGTTCTCATCCAAGTCATGACAAGTGAAAAATCACAAAACTCTAGGCTGACCTTCGATAAGTATCGAGAAATTCTGTTTGCTTTTGATATATATAATTTGATGTGTATCAACAGATGGCATTACAATTATTATTATTTAATTATATATACAGTGTAACCCGGATATAAGAGAGTTGCCGGGACCGGAGAAGAAGTCTCTTATATCCGGGTTTCTCTTAAATCCGGGTTTATCTTATATCCGGGTTTGGTCTATTATATATACATTAACACAGGCTCTAATTTGGGACCAGAGAAAATCTATCTTATATCCGGGTTGCTCTTATATCAGGGTCTCTTATATCCGGGTCTCTTATATCCGGGTTACACTGTATATGATGAAAATATAATTTATGTTATGCTTTATTTATGGGTAAAAGTGCTCAATATCAGGGATAGAGCCTATGTAAATATAAAAGTGGACACTGAGTGGTGACGGTCTGTTTCATGTTTGAATGCAATCTTCAGTGCACAGGATGGCAGTCATAATACATTGTTTAAAAATCAAAATCAAGCCATCTATTTTAAACATGGGTATCTACCAAAAATAATGTCTTTCAGCCTGTGTACTGAAGAAAATTTAAACGAAATATGTTCTCTAGCAGTGTTTGAACCTGCATCACCCTTTTTATATGGAGAAAAGAAAAACAAAAACAAAAAAAACAATGTATCTATTTCAAACATAGGTATCCACTAAAAATAATGTTTTAAAAAATAAAAATATCAGATTAAAAATAAATCCATCAATTCTTTAGAAATTACACGCTATACATATGTAAATGCAAATTAACGTTTATCATTCTGTATATGATATCATTTGCTGTGCAAAAAGTTTATCCTACCACTGGATTTGAATTTGTTTGAATTTCATAGTTGTGTTGTCATATCCTGCTATGGCAACTGAAAACATATTTGAGTGAAATTAACAATAAGGTTACTGCAATTGAGAAAGAATGCAGTGAAAAAGGAAGTAATATTAATAATGCAGTGTGCTAAAGGTTAATAACACTTATCAAAATACTTAAAAATTACTAGAATTTAATCTATTGTTATCTTAGCAGAATTTTTGTAAAGAAAGTACTCTATAGATAATTAGAGCGACAACAGTCAATAAGTTAATAAATATTCAATTAACTTATCTCTTCTTGGCTGACTAAATATACATATAAATATGCATATAAGAGATTTTTCTATTAACCATTGACGTTTTGCATTAAAATTATCACATATATTGTATACATGTACATCCGTGATGATGCGGGGTCATATTTAAGCATGCGCGCATATAGATTAAACATATATAATAGTATATGTACATATAGATAGACACATATAATAGTATATGTGCATATAGATATTTGTTATATTTACCTTAGTCTGACATGAGTACACAACCAGTGATCAGAGGCAGACATACATTTTTCAGGCCCTGAAGTTTGAACAGATATGGGAGCCCCTTCACAACTGGCAACAATAGATTTGAGGATCCAGCTGCCAAAATATAGGCTGTGAATAGATTCTGGCAAGCTCAACTCAGCTGCAGGTTCAGGTTCTACAAGCCCCCAAAGAAAACTTTGAAATTTGACCAATTATAGTGGAATTTTGAGGTCATATGAAATGAGTATTAGAGCATATTTTGAGGCCAACATTAACTACTTAAACCCATTGGTTGATGATTCTATCAATAAAATGGCTTCACTTGAATAACAAAAAATTTTTAAAAAAATAAATAAAAACCATTGATTTTGTTGAAAAAGTTGCTTC
>OZ038479.1:74767541-74845041 GCA_964036315.1 Acanthosepion esculentum | reverse complement strand
TTGGTGGGTGCTATATGTCTCCTGTCCATCTTTCTCAATCATCCTGTTGTTTCTTTAGTGGATATCATGATAGACAGCTATTGTCTTTGCACAATAGCATCATGCCACACCATTCCTTTGTTCTAACCATTTCACTTTCCTTTCTACTAGGTGTACCACTTTTCCAAATATTAGCATGCCTACTTGTTACTTCTTGTGGCTTATATTTAAGAATGAACTATCAGGATTTATTTCTTTTTCTGTGTGTGTGTGTTGGTTTTTTGGTTTTTTATTTAACCAATGCAATAATCTGGGAAGTTAAGAAATTCAAAAATTCACAAAACTTTAATTAATTGTACATTTAAGGAGCTTGATATCTACTCAGGCCAGAAATTTTCTTTTCTTTTTTCTTTTTTGTTTTCTTTTTCTTTTTCATCCCAGACAATTTATATTGTTGTTGCAGTCTGTGTCTCATTTTTTATCTTTCTTGCCTTTTCTTTGTCTCTTCTTTCTCGTACTCATTCTTTATCTTTTCTTTCTCTTTGTCTTTTTCTTTCTTTCATTCTTTCTGTCTTTTCTCTTCTCTTTCATTCTTTCACTCTCTTTGTCTCTTCTTTCCTTTCCATTCTTTCTCTGTCTCTTCTTTCTTTTCCATTCTTTCTCTGTCTCTTCTTTCTCTTCCATTCTTTCTCTGTCTCTTCTTTCCCTTTCATTCTTTCTCTGTCTCTTCTTTCCCTTTCATTCTTTTTCGCTCTTTTTCTCTTCATTCCCTTCCATTCTTTCTCTGTCTCTTCTTTCCTTTCCATTCTTTCTCTGTCTCTTCTTTCCCTTCCATTCTTTCTCTGTCTCTTCTTTCCCTTTCATTCTTTTTCCCGCTTTTTCTCTTCTTTCCCTTCCATTCTTTCTCGGTCTTTTCTTTCCCTTTCATTCTTTTTCACTCTTTTTCTCTTCTTTCCCTACCATTCTTTCTCGGTCTCTTCTTTCTTTTCCATTCTTTCTCTGTCTCTTCTTTCCCTTCCATTCTTTCTCTGTCTCTTCTTTCCCTTCCATTCTTTCTCTGTCTCTTCTTTCCCTTTCATTCTTTTTCCCGCTTTTTCTCTTCCATTGTTTTTCGCTCTTTTTCTTTTCTTTCCCTTTCATTGTTTTTTGCTATTTCTCTCTTCTTTCCCTTCTATTCCTTTTCGCTCTTTTTCTCTTCTTTCCATTCCATTCTATTTCACTCTTTCTCTCTTCTCTTTCATTCTGTTTCACTCTTTCTCCCTTCTCATTCATTCTATCTCTCTCCCTGTCTCTTCTTTCTTTCTCTCTCTTTGTCTATTCTCTCCCTGTCTCTTTTCTCTTTCTTTCTTCTCCCCCTGCGTTTGTGCTTATTTCTTTTACTGCAGATTCTTCCTGTCAGCATCTTTCAATGATATATTTATTACACATACTTATATGTCTATAATTTCTTTGTCTGCTGTCACAGGTTTTAGTTTGAGAAACATTCAACAAGTATTCATTTATTGAACCAGGTTCCAATGATTTGGGTTTCTATTTTGGGGGACACATCTTCAAAGATTCAGTCTTAACTATTTTGTGTCCAAAATACCTCACTATTGTCATTTATAATGAATAGTTCAATTCAACAATTATTTATGTTAAATTTCATTATTATAATTATTATTATATTATAATTATTATTATTATATGATAATTTCATTATAATAATTACAAAATGATGCTTTTCTTACACTGGGAAGATATTTTGATTCACTTTCAACATTTTAAGAAGAAATTCTTAACTTTTTTTAAACTTACAAAATAACCCACCCATAAAATATGTCTTTCATTTCCCATGACCCTATATTATAGATATCAGTCAGTTATGTGCCATGCATGATACACACTTAGGCGATCATGTATCTTTCGATACATGACTGATGAGGCAGATTTTTTCCCACAGTAGGTTGCCATTTCATTCGGTGGTAGACCAGTGGCCATCCAACGCTATAGAACCCAGTCTATCTTGTTATTTATCCATCACTGGGCAGGAGAAGAAGAGAATTCATACCTTTCCCAATGGTATTAGCACGTAAGTGAACGTAATGGATTCGAATGGAATTTGAACTCAGCTCTCTGATTCCTCAATCCGAGCTGCTATCCATTACTCCACAGCACATATTATAGACATAACTGTGATTAATTCTATAATTATTATCAAAAACAATAGCACAGACATCTTTTGTTTCAGTGTGAATAATTTTACATGTAAGAACTGAAAGTTACTGATTTAAGAATTTAGTGATTTGACTAAACAAAGTCAATAGGATTTCTTTTTTCATTTGTGATTACTTTAGCAATCACTTGTTGTTATGCAAGATGAATCCTAATTTACAAATTTACAGGATTTATTCACCACAACAAAACATGAATATTGTCTGAAGTGAATTGGAACAATAATGAAAATGTTGAGACATTCCATTCTCAAGACTTCTATTCTTTAGATTTTAGATTTTTTTTATATTATTGCTGGAAGAAGTGTGGGACGGATAATATTTTACTTTTATCCCATACACTGTCTTATTGATTATCATCCAACAGAATAACTGCAAATGTTACATCCATGAAAAAGTTTGTTTATAAACCTCAAACTGATTAAAGCTTTTTATTTCTCTTTTCATAGAGAAACTTAGAAACGTTCATTCTTGATTTTACCATTTTGCTATTATCTAAAATGTCTCTTTTTACTTGACTTGATGTCATACGTTTTATATTACGAATGACTGTTGGGGAAATTTATTTGGGAGACATGGTACTTTTTGGCTCAAATCCAGATCATGTTATCAATTACAATTAAAGTATTTTTTTTAATTTTAAAAGGAAGTCGTAAACTGTAGATTTTCTCTCTCATATACGTTCACACAATACAAGGCTTAAGAGCCACTGAAGATAGACTCTGAATAAGGTGTATGCAATATGAATGTAAGAAAGTGATTGATTTGTTTTTTAATCAACCCTTTGCTGGTTATTGAAAGCCCATATATATATATATATATACATATATATATATATTTTAAATAAAAACAGATTACTTTAAGGTTCCATATAATAAATTATTTCACCACAGCCCTTTTAAAGGACAGTGGATCATCAGATTTATTTCCAAATGTTGAAATGAAAAAATGTAAATAAATTTACACATTTATGACGGGCAATAAGAATGAAATTCACGAAGTGGGGGCAGTGTAGGGGGTAGAGAGACAGCATTGAGTTAGATGTAACATTTCTATTGTTTCAAATTTAAATTTTTGCTGAAATCTAGACATTGACACTTTATATATATATATATATATATATAATTTTGAATAAATATTGTATTGAATTTTTTGAGAACAACAATTTTTTCAGATACAGGGCTTGCTATTTAACCCATAGCTTGGGGGAGAGAATGGATTCATACCTGTCCCACAGGTATTTGCATATAAGTAAATATAACAAACCCAATTGGGATTCGAACTTGGCTCACTGATTTCTCATTCAGAGCCACTATCCATCACACCATCCACACATTGGAATCGAAGAGGAAGTAGAAGGAATTAATACAACAATCAGTATGTCTAAGACATCACATAGCCAAAATAATGGAGAAAAAGAACCAAAGGGTATTTGGCCGAAAGATTTTGTCTGTTATAACAACATCTGTAATATTCAAGATAAGAACATAATTTGAACAAGTTCAAGTATGTTGATAATTTGTCATCTAAAAAAAAATAAAAACAAAATTATCAAAAGTAATTTGTTTTTCCTTTTGTTATTTTATTTTTATGCTCCAGGATCTGTGAGTTTTATAGGTTTTGGTAAGATGCTGCCACTTATAAGATTCTCAGAAAATTAATTACTGTAGTTGATGGTATACAAGACCCTTTACTCTCCCACCAAATATTCCCTGGGTTAAAGTTTAACTAAACTGTTTGCTTGTAAATTACAGCAATATTATTATTCTTAAAGGTTTTTCCTGTTGTCCGAATTACATGTTTTGTGCAAGTTTTTTTTTTTTTCCAGCTCTATTCTAAGGAGATATCTGGCTAACATTGAATGCTTACCTGTATATACACTAATAATTAGTTCTTAATATTCCCTGCTGAAATGTGAGGGTAGGGAGATCTACTTTCTAATCAATGACAATGGATTCATTGAAGCAATGTTTCTATCACTTGAATTACAGTGTAAAGATATATTGCTCATCTTGCTTGAGAAAGGGATTACATTTTTTAACATCTTTCCTCCTTCATTTGTTTTTAATAGTTTATTTCTCCATTACATGAAATAGCTGAAACTAATCCTATCATCTTTATTATTAGTGTTTTTGAGTTGTTTTTTTTTTTTCATACTAGGAAATTCTCTACATAAATGGAAAGTATGTATCTTGTCTACCAGCAAGCAAAACTTTGTATTTATTAAAGAAGGCTCTTAGACAATCCCTAAGTAAGTTTTAATAATGAAAAGTAATTTTTTTAAAAATCATTTCACCCCAAGCAAGGCAGGAATGCCACTAGTACGCAGGGGTTATAGAGACTGAATGTGAGAGAAAAGACTGGGTATGGGGGGGAGGTTGAGGAAAGGATAAAAGATGAACAGGGTTCAAGACAACAGAAGATGGTGATTGATGTTTGCAATTTCAGTTAATAGCATTTTTATTAATTACTTATTTTGTTAATTAGAATTAATTTTTTATTAATTAGTAATTAGAATAATTATTTATTAGAATTACTCATTAATTAGTAGTCACAGTTAGTTATTAGCAATCAAAATTAATTAATTATTTAATAGTAGTCAGAAAATTGTTTGACAAAGTTTTTATATTTTATTAATGGAGAAGAAGTTCTAAAATTACAGTAGAAAGCTGTTTGGAAATTTACAAGAAAGATTAATGGAGATAGCATAGCATTCTTTTTGAAAAATTATTCTTAAATTATTTTTACATTATTTTTTAAAAAATTATTCTTTAACATTATTAATAATAATAATAATAATAATATATCTAATATAAACTTTCAAGCAATTACCATGACAGAATGACAAGCAAACTCATATTGCTGACCATATGGTGTATTTCTTACTGTGTGCCACATTGCAAGAAGGTGTCTCACTCAGTGATGTGCAGAGCTTTGGTGATGCTCACTCCTTGATTGTATACCCCTAAGACTCAAATAGGGGGGGCCTATAGGGTCTAGTATTGAGAAATGTGAAAAAGGAAGACATTTTAAATATGTAAAAACAGATGAAAAAAACACTTTATTCAAATTAAATATAAACTAAATTTTTATTTCCCTCTTTGATTGGATACCCTCCTGATATGGATGCCTGGGGGTGTTGCACCCTCTGCCCCACTCTCCTGCACACTACTAGCCTCACTCTTAGTGCTTAGTAAGCTATATTTGCAGGCCATTACAACTGTAGAGAATTTGACCCTTAGGCCTCCCTAGGGAAATAGCAAAGGAAATCAAATAAATTCTGGGATGACCCACATATATGGGTGGGGACACTAACTTTAACCTTCTGTTACATCCTCCCCTTGTAGGGAGGTGGATAAATAGTTTATCTTACTTATGCTTTTGCCACTCTACAACTTTTTTTCACAATAGTTACATTGTTTCAATGTGTAATCTCAGCACTTCATTAGCTGAATATGTTATGCATTTTGATTTTAGAATTTCTGGTTTCTAATGATTCCACATCTCAAACAACTGTTCATATTCAAATACACAACCCTTAAGTGATTAAAGACATTTTCTTCACAAAAACTCTGTATTAAATCTTCTTATTTCTTCTTTCATTCTCCTTTTTTGCATTGTTTTATTTTTAAATTATACTTTAATTATTTTTAAAATTATTCCTTAATTTTTTTTTTAAATAAATTCTTCAATTGTTTTTTTTAAATGACTAAGTTTTTGATTTTTTTAAATTATTCAACTTTTATATTATTTTTTTTAGCTAATTATTCTTTAACTTTTTACATTTTTTAAATTATTCTTTTTTACATTTTTTAGAAATTGTTCAATATTTTCATTAATATTTTTTTAATTATGCTTTAACATTTCATATTATTTTAAAAAATTATTCTTTAATTTTTAAATTATTTTTTTTAAATTATTTTTTAAAATTTTATATTATTTTTTAAATTATTTCTTTAATTTTTATATTATAAATAATTTATTTTTTAATCGGCTTATAAAACAATATGATTTTTATCTGTGTAATTTACTGCTATAAATACTCAAGTGGATTTTTAGAAAAGACAATTAAAAAGAAAAAGAAAAAAAAGGCTGTATCATAACCAGTCAGTTCTCTCCATAGAAACAAAAATTAATTTTTGCTACAAGTCATAATTCATATCTAATAATGTACAATGTATTTTATTCTTTATTAAAGTCAAGCCGAAAATGGATTACTGTTGTCATATTTGGGTGGGTGCTGCCCAGACTTAATTCTCCAGCCTTGATAAAGTTCAAAAACATCTCCGAGCCCTTGTGGGTGACAAATTATTCTCCACCCTTCTCCAACCTCTCTCCCACAGGCGGGATGTGGCAAGCCTCTCACTACTCTAACACTACTTCCCTGGAAGGTGATTGGATGAACTACATTCACTGGTCCTGCCAAGGCAAATCTTCACAGCAAGAACATGCCATGCCACTTACATAGTAGCGAACCACCCACATCCCCTTCATATTCCATCTGTGAGAAGTAAGTTCCACTCGAGCAGCTTCCTCCTGTGAACCACTGCCCTGTGGAACTGATTCCCAAGAGGATGTTTCCCCAATCACTAAATTCTTAACTTGTTCAAGGCCAGGGGTAACCATTATCTTCTACTCCTATACACACAAATGGCCCCCAAATGTAACCCTCTTCCTTGAGTGGCCCCTGGGTGGGAGAACCTCATTGTAAAAAAAAAAAAAAAAAAAAAAATTCAGTAGAAATAAAATCTCTCTATGAAAACAATGTCTAATAAATTTAAGCTTGGCTATGGTTATTGGTTTTTATTTTTATTTTCTACAATTTTATGGTTTTAAATATTTAAAAAATAATTAACAGATTGTTCAGTAAAATGCCATTATTTATATGCCATTGTTTTTTTAAGGAAAAATTCTAAAAAAAATAGAACAAAACAAAAAAACTATGGGATTCCATTTCAAAATCAATTCTGATAGGTGATGAATAATAGATACTTAGAAAAAATATAGAATACAAGAGATAATAGAAAAGATGAAAGCACTAATAACAATACCAATGGCAGGTCTCCCACCATAAAAGATGTTACTTTATACAAAGATACATCAATTTTGTGCATAGCATAATGAAAAAAGCATTTATTTTAAATAAATTTTTTATTTTTTCATATAGCTTCTGTCTTTGTCAATGCTCTTAATCCAACACTTCCCTAGACTACAATATGTGTAGTATATGGTAGAACTAAAAAGGAGTTATCTCCCCTGAGATTTTTCTTAAGAATCAAACAACTTAGACCAATGAAAACAGTAATTAAGATGCGAGCTATGAATCAGAGATGTCAACATCAAACAAATATAGAAGTTTAAATATCTGGGGAGTGTTCTAACAGAGGATGCAAAATGTGACACCAAAATACGAATGCATAATGGAATAGCAATAGATACACTTCAAAAGCTAAGCAAAGTACTAAGAAACAGGAAAATTTCATTAGAAAGAAGGAAAACAATGCTGTACTATTACGTAATATAAATCCTATCAAACTGCATGAATTTAAACATGTCACTATGTCGGCATCTCGGTCCCACCTTTTCACTGTTGAAACGGTTAAATGTAGCCGTCTCATCTACTCCAATAGCTTCATGTCTTGCACTTCCCATCTGTGAAACTCCCTACCTATTACTTGCTTCCCTGATAGCTATAATCTTCAACTATTAAAATGCAATGTCAATTGACATCTCTAGATGCCTTGATCTATTCCCCATCCTTTTCTTCACCCTTTCCTCTTTCACACCCTTTACTCTTGTTCCCATTCTCTATAACCCCTTGCATGATAGTGGCACTACCACCTTGCTTGGAGTGAAAAGCTTAAAAAAAAATTATGACAGTGAATACTGGACAATTTCTCAGATGAAGAGAAAACTGGAGGCAACAGAAACAATTTTAATTTTCATACAATTTTATTGTTTCAAATATTTTTAAAATAATTCACAGATTGTTAAGTAAAATGCCAATTAATTATATGCCATTATTTTTTCAAGGAAATATTCTATTTCAGTCTGAATTTCTGAGAATGGAGTTATCATTATTTACATCATTCATACTCCTCTTTGTAGCTATTATGAAAACATTTCAATCATTGTGTCCTCTTGTCTTCTTCAGGTGTCTGTTGATGCAAGTAACCTTCAGGGAATTTCAAACTGAACTGTTGATTTAATCTACATGGATAGATTGTTCTTGTTCCACTGTTTACATTTAGAGGGATATTTTGTATTGTTTTTTTTTTAAAACCATTATTATCCCAATCTAGGCAATAATTCCACAAAAACACAAGGGGTTGCAGGCTGTGGAAGAATTAGGAACAGAAACATTCATGATGAGCAGAAAGAGAATAGAGTGATCGGTAGATAACGATTAACAGTATAAATAGTTATAAATAATTATTGACCGATTTTATCATTGTGATATTTTTGCACTATATCAAGTATTAATAATAAAGTGACTAGGGTCCACAAATTGGAGGAGAGAGTTGTCAATGATAATGTTTCGACTCTGAATATGCAGTTATCTCCCTTTAACCCTCTCTCTGTTGTTTATTTTTAAATGTACTTTTCATCGCATAAAATTTGGGGAGACGTGAACAAATTTTCCAAAAATGCAGCCTAGAGAAAAAAAGCTTGGAAATCACTGTTCCAAGTTATTGCCCGATGGAAAACAGAGACCAATAAGTGACCAGTGCTAAAAAAAAAGAACAAGGCAAAATAACCCTTAACATGGATAACAGGACAAGAACAATCTCCCTCCATACATTAAGTAGATAAAGGTTACTCAGATCAGTTTGAAATTCACTGAAAGTTACCAAAATCAAGAGACACCTGAAGAAAACCAGAAGGTACAACGGTTGAAACATTGTGGTTATTGCAATAAAGATAAATGTATTAGTCCGAATGTAAATAATGAAACAAATTCTATCTTATAGTTATTTAGCTTAGTCTGGCATAAGGCCTTAAGAGTGGAGCACCCAGTGAGGATCAAATGGATCTTCCAGATGAGCCTTCTACCATCATAGGATAATAAGCAATCCCAAATCTAATTTATAAACAAGATACTTTGCACAGTCTGGCACAACGCTAGAAATTTCTGACACAAAATATTCAAATTCTCTACAATTGTAATGGTTTGAAAACTAGCTTACTAACCACAGCTCTAGAGTCAGGCACTTTCAGGCAGTGTACAAAAATCTTAAAATAAAGAAAAAGAAAGGGAAACTTTCTATTGTGCCTTTAGAAATTTTTTCACTCTAATAAAACACAAGTGAAACTTTGTCAGATGGTTTTTGGCTTAAAAAACAAATGAAATAACTAAAACAAATAAAAGATGCAATTATGTTAAATTGAAAACAATTATTTTCATTTTAATAACTTATTACCCTATTCAACCTATATAAAAAATTACTTTTATTTCTTCTCATTATATATGAATTACTTAATCATGATAAATATATATATATATATATATATATATATATATATATTTGTGTATTTAGGCAACAATCCTTCTTTCATGCACATTTCATTAAAAACAACTGACAAGGTGCTTTTATTTAGTTTTTTATATAATTTCTTGTGAGATCTAATAATGTTTTTCTTTTCAGATGATAAATTATATAAAAACTGTCCGAATGTTCTTTTTATCCGAGCGCTTTCGGCTATACATTTAGCCATTTTCAAGGATTATATTTCAACTGTTAGAATTAGAAATAGTTTGTTATATGTATGTTTTATAAAATGTTTCCTTTTTCTTGTTTCAAAACATGGTCAAGATATTATGTCCATGTTCATATATATATATATATATATATATATATATATATATATATACACACACACACATAGCAAGAAAGATAGAGAAAAGAAAATTCAACAACCTTCATTTTATATATATATATATATATAGCAAGAGAGATAGAGACTTATAGAAATTATAGAAACAAGAAAAATTAAATAAAAAAACTCTCCCCAAAAATATTGCTATGCTTTTTAATATTTTCAAAAAACAAGAAAAAAATTGTCAGATGGTTTTTGACTTAAAAACAAATGAAATAACTAAAAAAAGATGCAATTATGTTAAATTGAAAACAATTATTTTCATTTTAATAATTTTTATTACCCTATTCAACCTATATAAAAAATTACTTTTATTTTTTCTTATTATATATGAATTACTTAATCATGATATATATATATATATATATATATACATACATACATACACACAAAAAAATGGATTTTTATATATATATATAGAGAGAGAGAGAGAGAAAGAGAGACATTTATAGAAACAAGAAAAATTCAACAACCTTCACATATATATATATATATATATATATATATATATATATATATATATATATATATATATATATATATAGTGAGAGAAATAGAGACACTTATAGAAATTATAGAAACAAGAAAAATTAAATAAAAAACTTTGAAAAAAAAAATTCTTTGAAAAAAATAATGCTATGCTTTTTAATATTTTCAAAAAACAAGATAAACAATTTGCTGTCAAAAAACATATACACACTAATTAAATTTTATATATTTACTAACACGGGCCTAATTTGGTATAAGGCCTTAAGAGTGGCCTTCTGTTAAGATTGAACTCACTACACTCGGGAACTAGTCTACAAAATGAGTGAGTTAACCACTGCTTCATTTCCGATACTAAATACGCATAGTGACTTGAATGTACATGGCCAAAGCTTTGGCTTTTGTCATCACTGTCAACTTGCTATACTGCTAATCCACCAATTCACTTTAATCCTTTTCTGATTAAAGTTAAATTTTTCTAGCAGTAAAGAAAATAATTCATTATTTGATAATTAAGCATTGAATTTTCCTGTTTGATATAAAATTTGTTTTAGTTTGTTTCCTATTCTGCATTAAAAATCAAGTAAATAATTATCGTAACTAATCAGAAATTAGTGCAAATGTTACTGACAGGATAGTTCTAATATATGTATAATTTTTTTTTTTACCTTTTATTTCATTTCTACCAGTAATAATTCTGTTTTATGATATACTAGCAGTATAACCCGTCTTAGACCAGGTGTTTCATTACTGGGAAATTTTGCCATTCAATTGGAGCAGTTTAATTTTTAGGTCAGCCCACCCGAAAATCAATATTAGTAACAACAATTGGGTGCAAGTGAGGCACATCCCCAAATGGGGTTAACAATTTGAATGGGGGGGGGCTAGCCCTGAAAAGAGCTGTTTTTGCGTTCTCAATCTTGCAAGTAAGGAACCTCTTCCATGGACCGTCATAATAATAATATACAATCATTTTTATTTATAATATAATTTTTTTTATAATCCTAATAACCTTTTGCGTTAGATTTCAACTCTCTAAATTGATTGTACGCTGTTTTTTACGGACATTAAATTTTGGCCTTTGATTTTTGCGCAAAGTGTAAAAAATCAGTTTTTTCAATTTTTCGCCTTCAAGGTTGTAATTTTTTCCAACCAATTTGGACTCAAAACCGGTACTGAAGAATTATCTATCAAAAAAAAAATTTCATCGAAATCAGATGAAAACTCTGGAAATGCATAAACAACAGCCAATCACACACACATACACACACATACATTTTGAGAATTATATATATATATATAAGAGCTATATATAGAGCTATAGTATATATATATTAGTGAATATACATAATATCCAACATTGATTGCATGAACTGCATGAAACTCTGAGTTGTGCTATCAATATTGGATATTATGTATATATATATATATATATATATATATATATATATATATATATATATATAAGGTTAATGGTCAGAGTTGATTCAAACCAGGAAGCAATATATATATATCTTTTTTTTACACAATCTGTTTTTAGAAGTATTAGGCTTTTATTGAGTATGCATAAATAATTCTCATAATCAAATTTTATCCATTCTTTATTCTTATTAATGGCTGAAGAATTTTTACCTCAAATTCTAATTCATACCCAAATCTATGGTTGTTCCTATAATTCCTTAAATGAGACAAATTTACTGCTTGAAGTACGGAAAAAATTGACCTGTTTTTAGTTTTGCTTTATTTGATAAACCTAAACAAAGAACTAAAAAAAAAAAAAAAAATAGAACTATATTTTTTTTTAGTTTCATAATTAAAAACTTGATATTTTCATGCTAATCGTAAGAATTAAGAAATATGAAAATATCTTTGATTTTATTAAATATTCAACTATATTAAAAATTCCTCATCATCAGTCTCATGATGGGTATAGTCATGGGGTTGCCACACAGCTGAGCACCTGACCATGCCAATATCCAAGTTTCTGTGAATGATCTTCCAGTCCACTCACTGATAGTAACAAGTCAACTTTTTTTTACCTCCATCTACCTCCTCTTCTAGTACCTTGTAGAATGGTAGTGGAAAGATTGTTGGCTTTTATGACATGCCCACAACATTTCAACTTTCTCTTTTTGAGGATACATATTAGCACTTCCAACAGGCCTGCTTTTTAAAAATTCACCAACAGTAGCACACAATCAGCATCTCATCATGGTTTAATGGTCAACTAGTAGCCCATTGGTAGTTTAGTTTGATCCATACACCTTTCTTTTCGCTTAGTACTACACTACAACAATAAAGTGTAACCGGCAAGCCAAGTCCAAATTCCAGCCAAGTCTGTTGCATTCATTTTCACACAAATGCCCTTGGGAAAAATGTATGAATCTATCTCTTCTCCACACCCTACATCTGTGTTAAATAGCAGGTTAGACTGGGCTTTCTAACTTTAAGTGTTCCACCAGTTTAAGAGAAGGAAAATTGAATTTCAATCTATGCAGAAAGCAATGGAAAACCACTCTTTCACAAGAATGCATGGCAATTCACAAATAATAAAGAAAAGGAAGCTGTGAAGAGTCATGATCGCTCACATTCTGATAAGACAACAAGGAATACACCACACTATCTTTCACAAGAATTCATAGCAATTCACGGACATATGCTAATTAAATGCAATCTACAGAGAGTTATGATCAACTATATCCTAAAGGGGACATAACATATTTTTTTTACATTAAAATGAAAATTATATATATAAACAATTATAACTGTCAATATAAGGCAATTATTAAACGGAAAATATCAAAATACTCTATACTGCCCAATACAAGGAAAAACTCAAACCACTGGAACTTTTATTATACAAAATAAACAGCTCACATAAAATATCATTCACCACTGGATACAATATCTTGAAGATATATATATATATATATATATATATATATATATATATATATATATATATATAGATAGATAGATAGATAGATAGATAGATATAGATATATATATATATAGGAATGGGTAGGATAAAAACCTACATACACGTACAAATACTTGCATGTACTTATAAATATATTTCTTCCTCAGGTGTTAGAAATACAGTGATCAATGTTATGAAACAAAGCTATAAGTATAAATGAATATAAATAATATCCAACATCAATTGCATGAACCACATGAAGCTCAGAGTTATGCTATCAATGTTGGATATTACATATATTCACTTATATATATATATATATATATATATATATATATATATATATATATATATATATATATATATATAAAGATTACATTCTTTAGGGTGCAGCCTCATTCGCAATACCTGCTACACATAATATCACCATAGACTATTTCAGACTTCCAGCTTCCCATAGAATATAGTGATGTAGACAAAGGAATTCTGCCTACCACACAGACACCACACTGGTTCTTGAAAATGACTGAGATGTTCAAAAGTACTTGAACAAAACCATAACTCATGATGTACTCCAAACAGGTTATCCACAATTTCAAGCACAATACCCAGCAGCTTATTTGAAAATGGGAAAAGTACAATAAAAAATAAAACAAAACAGACCTTGTTGGTTTGTTTTTAATCAAACTTTATATATATATATATGTATACATATATATACATATACATATATATATATATATATATATATATATATATATATATATATATATATAAGAAAATCTATGCCAAAATAGATAAAAATTTTTTCTGTGATAGATTTTGAACTTTAATCACTTGATCATCCACAGTAAATTTGCATCCATATTCTTCAGACATTTCATCTTTCTTGGCAGATCTTCTATTATTGCAATGTGGGGTTGTTAATAACAAAAGTTATAAAAACAAACAAAGAGAAAGTAAATCAATGAAATCAACTTTACTATATATCCAAATTACACATTTTAAAAAATCAATTTAAAATTTCAGTATTCCCTCTCCATCTTGTGCATATATAATAATCCTATCAATGTAAACATCACTTTAGTTCAATGAGGTCCTAAAGGATCAAATGCATCACATGAAAAATATTTTCCACTTCGTAAGATTTTCTTAAAATTGTTCTTGATAAAAAAAAGTTATATATTGTTTCCCCATATATATATATATATATATATATATATATATATATATATATTAAATAAAAACAGACCACTTTAAGGTTCCATATAATAAATTTTTTCACCACAGCCCTTTTAAAGGACCGTGGATCATCAGATTTTACTTCCAAAGGTTGAAATGAAAAATGAAAAAAAATCAAGACTTGAGATTGATATATATATATATATATATATATATATATATATATATATATATATATATACATCAAGACTTGAGATTTATATATATATATATCTATATATATATATATATATATATATATATATATATATATAAATCACAAGTCTTGATGGACTTTTTTTTAAAGTTTTTTTTATCCTGAAAAGTAACTAAGAAATGAAAAATCCCTACATATTAAAAGAAAAAAAAAACATTTCTAGCAGTTGATGTAATTATATTCCTCTAATAATACATCAGGAAAATACAAGCAAGAGAAAACTACATTTTTCTGCTTTGTAACAGGATAATAAAAACACATCAGCATTTTTTTTTCTAAAAGTGCATAAATATGCTTAAAATAAAAAAACAAAAAAAAACAAGTAATATAATTAAACCATCAAGAATATAATATGCAAGAAAATTGTTTTTTTTTTTAAATTCTGGTATTAAAAAACAAAAGCAAAATATACAAAAAATAAAAACAAGGAAAACAAATAACGATTATTGAGCTAAACTATGTTTATGTGGGTGTCATTTTCCCCATTTGAGCAGAGATTTGTAGCCAAGATAATTCAAATCAACTTGTGGCTGATCTACAACAGCTTAGTTGAGAGCAGCTATGGACAGTGGACAGGTTTCTGTGTAACTTGAAAAGAAAGATCACTGTTGCAGAGACAAGCTAACAACTCAGAGCCAATCAACAAAAAAATGCTCTCATTTCTCTCTCTCTCTCTCCCTTCCCCACCTCTGTTTTTCCTGGACATATTGATTCCCAGACACAAATGTTTTGGTAAATTCCTTAGAAAGAGAACTCTTGTTACAGCCATTATTACAGCGGAAGATAATTCTAGAGATTTTATTTTCGTTGCTGTTACTTATACTGTGGAGAATTTGACACTCACAAGACTTATTGAATGCAAGAGGGACAGAGAAAACCAGTGAATAATCTAACAAACCTGTGTAAATAGTTGGCAGTACAGAGATTAGAAGGGAAAGCAAAATGACAATCCTTACTAAGAACTATAAAGAACAGGAAGTTTTGTAGAGCCATAATCGCCCACTTCTCAAAAGGACATGGCATATAGAAGATGAAGACTTATGCTATGATTGTCATTTCTATCATTATGACTTTATTCCTATTAAATTGCTGAAATCATTATTGTCAGTGGTTATTATTGAAAGAGTTTATTATTTTTGATGTTGCCGCTGTCACTTTTATAAAAAAAATAAAATGAAATTCCCACCTCCCTTTTTCCAAATATTAGGTTATTTGGTGGCAGCTGATACTCAGATACAAGCATGCCAGTTTACTAGGGTGGTTAGCTAATCCCTGTTGCAGATGTCTGCTCAGATACATTTGTGTTTGTTCAACACCCACATAGCCCATCTGTTGTTTATACTGCAACTATGTTTATCGGACCTTAGTTAAAATTTCTGAGGAAGAGAACATTATCTCACATGATCAACAGTCTGCACAAGGCCAGTATGCTCAAACCCTCAGTCACGATGACTTGGGACTTTTTGCTAGCACAACCATCAGCAACTCCGAAATAATAGTTCTGTCTTCCTATTTTTACATATGTGTGCATAGCCAAGTTGTTAGAATGTTTGCTTTCTGACCATTAGACCAGGGTTCGAATTCCATCATGGTCGATTTATCAGGAAGGTCAGTTCTTGATGTTATTGGCCTGTGAAGGCAATCCCAGCACCTTTGGAAAGTATCTGAAAAGCTTACCATAGATTGATCAAAGCCTTATTAATAAGGTTATATATATATATATATATATATATATATATATATATATATATATATATATATGAGAAAAATTAAAATATATGGTTTTGTCTTTGAAATTTTTCTTAATTATATTGCTCCGTATGATTTATTATTCTCATACATTGAGCTCTCGACTAGGAGTTTTGCCTGGATATTCATTTCTCAGGAACTCCTCAGGATTATCCACACAACCAAAGGATATATATATATATATATATAAAAACATGTCATCCACATACAGGCCTGTTTCACTGTATCACAGCCCATCAATGCAGCTAGACACCCGATTGCTTCAAGCTGGTACCAAAACCCAACTGATTTGGCATCAGTCAGACTTTCTACCCTGAGCACGGCAGAGAGAAACAGAAATTCTAGCATATTATTTTCACAAATATAAACAAACACCAGTCCTTGCTAAGACATACAGTACCATTGTTGCGGTTGTGTGAAGATGTTAAGAGATATCAGAAGGTTTGAATGATCAGAAGGTTTAAAATTGTGCGTGTTCAATGATCTTCCATCCACAACAATTAATAAAAGACAAAAATAGTGATTCGAAACATAATTGAATTTATTAAGTAATTTGATGTACATGCATGTAAACTGAAAGGTTAGACGAAGTTACGTCTCTTTGATTAGGAAATATTTTTACCGAAGCTCATAATGAATAAATTGATTATTAAACTGTAGAAGAATGAGTTGTTGCATGTTTGGAATTGTGCATTGTACAAGTTGGTAAAAGTTCAGAATTATACTTGCATGAAATGTTGTAAAATTCTTTTACGTCTGACTGCATTAGTCAAGATGGGAGTTCTTTAAGAGTCACATTTTGGCAGCAGAGTTGAGACGCGAGAGTGAGTAAAGAGAACAATAATTACTCGTGTTTGGTTTTATTATATGTTGTTCCACGTGACAGGATCACACTTTGTTGGCGCCAAAATAGATCTGTTGCATGATTTGATTGGTCAAAACTGACCAATCAGTGAGCTAGATTGAAGGTGATTAACCAATGAATGCTTGTTATATATTTTGTAAGATGGTGGTGGTGAAAATTACAACAGGAAGAGTGCATTTCCCAGCAGATGGTAAACTGGCTGTCATGGAAGATTCCACAAATCTTTCTTTAAAATTCATGGACTAGTTCAACAGAATCACAAAGAACTGTACCAAATAATAGAAACCACATCATTTGAAGACTTTCAACAGAAAAAACTAAAATAGATAGCAAAGAGAAAATAATGACGTAATTAAGATGCTGACATCCTACACTACTTCAAACAACAGTTAGTTTCAACTAAAATAGTTAGTTTCAACTAAAAAGTAATGACTTTTACTGGACTTTAGAAACTACTTCTTTTATGTGCCATGTCCCTTCAGGACGTAGATGATCATGGCCCTCCACTCCTTCCTGTCCCTTGTACCTTTTAATAAGTTTTGTCTTTCTGTTATTTCTCCCAAGCCTTGTTCCACTATCCATTTGTTCAAGCCTAACATGTATGTTACATGTTGCTTTCCTCTGCCATTCTTGCCATCTGTTTTGTGTGTGTCAGATTTTCCAAGCCTTCCTTCCTCATTAATGCACCAAAAATTTCAAGTTTCCTCTTCATTTCCATTCTCTCCAAAATCTCATCATTGCTCACATGTTCAGTCCCTGGTATCCTCAGTGTCTTTCTGTAAAACCAGATTTCTGTTGCTTCAAGTCTCTTCTTCATCCTTGAGGAGATTGTCCAGTATTCGCTGCCATACAGGAGGAGAAATATCACGTAACAGTTCAATACTCTTTTCTTTGTTTCTAACGAAATTTTCCTGTCTCTTAATACTCTGCTTAGCTTTTGGAATGCATCTTTGGCCATCCCAATATGTTTTTGGATCTCAGTGTCACACTTTGAATCCTTTGCTAGAACACTTCCCAGATATTTAAGTTTCTGGACCTGCTTGATTTTAGTATACCCGACCTGTAATCTGCATTTTGGGCTCAAAATTTGCTGATAACCATGCATTCTGTCTTCTGTTAGTTTATGCTTAATCCTTTCTTTTCACTTTCCTTGGCTACCTTCTGTAGGAGGTTCTGTATTATCTCTACATGTCTGCTATCAGCACTCTGTTATCTGCATATCTTAGATTGTTAACATTGTGGCCACCAATGATGAATCCTGGTAGGACCTGGTTCTCTCAGAATGGCCTCACTGAATAAGTTGGATTGCTCTGAAAGATAAATTTAAGAGAAAGTTTTTATAAATTTCAACCGAAAGCAGAAATGGCTGCTCGGTCAATGAATACTGAATGTTTCCTAATAAAGAAACAGCTAATATTACCATTACTGTTAGTTTGGGGTTTTTTATCACCAGAATTTTTAAAAGAAAATTTTCTTTTGCATGTTATACCCTTGAATTTTATTAGGTTGGTGCAAAAATAATGTCGTTTTCTCACATGAAGTTGAACGTCAAAAAAACGACATTATTTTTGCACCAACCTAATAAGAGACAGATTTTATAAATGTCATCTGAAAGTAGCACTGGTTGCTCAAGTCAATGAATGCTAAATGTTTCCTTATAAGGAAACAGCTATTATTACCATTACCATATCAGAGCGCATTTGTTGAAAATAAACTGACAAAATTGGCATAGTTTTGTTTATTAGTTGTAATATTGAATATGAAAATAAAACCTACTTTTGTAGCCTATTATATATTTTTTCTTATTTTAAAGAAATGTAAAAAAAAAAGATTTGTGCAATTTTTGGAGAAGGTTTGTGAATGATCCAACATGTCAAATGTGGTTTTCAAAGTCTCATGCTGGAGATTACTTTCCAGATCTTCAAAGGTTAAGTAGACCAGGAGAGGTAGATATTGATCAAATAAAGACATTATTATAGAATAATCAATATTATGAGATGAGAGAATGTCAGCATACTCAAAATAAACGTTGAAAATAGTTTGCACCAACTTGGTTAAGTGAGTTGCTTTGATGTGTGGTATTCTTCATAAATTAAGTAAAAAATATTTTTTATATTATTTTTAAAATAATTCTTTAACTTTTTACATTATTTAAAAATAAATATATTCTTTAATAGGTTTACAAAAAAAAAATACAGTTTTCATCTCTTTAATTTACTGCTATAAATACTCATGTACATTTTTAAAAAAGACAATTTTCAAAAAAAAAATAAAGAAGAAGGCTATATCTTAACCAGTCAGTTCTCTCCAGAGAAACAAAAATTAATTTTTGCTACAAGTCATAATTTATATCTAATAATGTACAATATATTTTATTCATTATTAAAGTAAATTTTCAGTAGAAATAAAATCTTTCTAGTAAAACAATGTCTAATAAAAACCAAGCTTGGCTATATTTACCAGTTTTTATTTTTATTTTCTACAATTTTATGGTTTTAACTATTTAAAAAATAATTAACAGATTATTCAGTAAAATGCCATTATTTATATGCCATTATTTTTTTAAGGAAAAATTCTAAAAAATAGAACAAAACAAAAAAAACTATGGGATTCCATTTCAAAACCAATTCTGATAGGTGATGAATAATAGATACTTAGAAAAAATATAGAATACAAGAGATAATAGAAAAGATGAAAGCACTAATAACAATACCAATGGCAGGTCTCCCACCATAAAAGATGTTACTTTATACAAAGATACATCAATTTTGTGCATAGCATAATGAAAAAAGCATTTATTTTACATAAGAAATTTTTATTTAGCTTCTGTCTTTATCAATGCTCTTAATCCAACACTTCCCTATTAATTATAGAGTAAAAATCTGAGATCAGAATTTAATAACTATCCTAGACATATGTGTAGTATATGGTAGAACTAAAAAGGAGTTATCTCCCCTGAGATTTTTCTTAAGAATCAAACAACTTAGACCAATGAAAAGCAGCAATTAAGATGCGAGCTATGAATCGGAGATGTCAACATCAAACAAGTATAGAAGTTTAAATATCTGGGGAGTGTTCTAACAGAGGATGCAAAATGTGACACCAAAATACGAATGCATAATGGAATAGCAATAGATACACATCAAAAGCTAAGCAAACCACTAAGAAACAGGAAAATTTCATTAGAAAGAAGGAAAACAATGCTGTACTATTACGTAATATCAATCCTATCATATGGCAGTGAATACTGGACAATCTCCCAGATGAAGAGAAAACTGGAGGTAACAGAAACAATTTTACAGAAGGACATTGAGAAAACCATGGATCGAGTGCTTAAGACATCTTAAGGAAAATAAAAAAAATAAAAAAAGACACTTATGCTTAGAATCAGAAAGAGACAACTGAAATCTCTTGGATGCATAATGAGGAAGAAGAACGTGGAGAATTTTACACACACTGAACATTTTTTAAATCATTTAATCCCAAGCAAGGTGATAAAGTCCCTAAGATGCAAGGAATTACTGAAAGTGAAAAACACACTCCTCCCCAGTCTTCTGAACAGGAGTAGAGTTTTATCCCTTATTAGGATTGGGTTTCTGCTTCCTTCTAAGGTCTGCTTCGGCTCTGAGAAGAAAAGCACTGTACTCCTAACACTTCTTCTTTCTTACACTAATATAAGTCCTCACAGTAACCCTCTACTTTGAGTGGCTCTTGTTTTGAGTAAACATTAATAAAAAAAAAATGTTAGAAAATGTTATTTAGTAGACAGGACAATAAATTAACAGGATTCAAAAAGACAGAAGATGACAATGTTTCATTTAAATTTTTGAAGCTTGTATTTGACGGGAAAGCAAGAAACCAGAAGATGAAAAGTGCAAGAGAAGAAAGCATCAGAATAGAACTTACAGTTCTATCTAGCAATTTCAACAATAAAATAACAAGGCCTAACTACCAATCCAGAACTGCACTTAAATCCATGAAGTCAAGGTATCAAAGACGAAAGCTTATCAGAACAATCGCCATGAAAATATTTATAGAAAAGGCACAGGGAAGCTAAATTATTGTGGTGCAAAAGTGATTGAAACTTAGATGCCAGGTTAAGACAAATAACATTACAGATTTTTCTTTGAATTTTGTCAAAAATTTTAAGATACATATAAAAAAAATCTACATATTCAGACAAACTAAAAAAAAAAGAAACATTCTAGATAATGATTAGCTGAAAGGGCTTGAATCCACAGATTATTTGGACAGTTTTTACGCATTATGTCAAAAAAAGAGATCACTTGTACTAATGCAAGAAAAATATAATAAAGAGCTTAATTGAAGTTCCCTGTCAGCCGTCTTCAATGAAACTTGCATAAAAGGGAGATTGCTGCCCAAAAACACAATTACTGGGTGCGATGGATAAAATGTCGTTTAAATTACACAAAAATGAAAATAACACTGACATCTCATTTTAAAAACAGATATATTTACCAAAATCACACAAAAAATCTTGAAATACTAAACAGTAAATTTATTCAATAAAATCATGACCTCCAGACAACTTTGGAATCTCCAGCAACTTTTCTCCTTGTTTAAGTTGGTGAATGCTGCCATAATCCTTAGCTTCAGTTCATCTTTAATGTTACAAGGAGTATTTTCGGTCTCTCGCTCAACTGTACCCCACATATAATAATCAAGGGGGTTGCAGTCTGGGAAATTAGGTAGCCAGATGTAAGGGGTGATGTGGTCACAGAAATTGTCTGACAGCCATGACTGGGTTCTCCTGCTTTTGTCGCATTGTGCTGAGTCCTGTTGCCAGACATAGGTTCTTCCAGCAGCCACCCACTTGACTCAGAACAGCACTACCTGCTCAAGGCACTTGATGTAGGTCTCCATGTTGAGTCTGAGGCTCTGTGGGAAGATGAATGAAGGTATAATGTCGACATTGATCACTCCAAACACCTTCGTAATCACCATCAGACTCATCCAACTCTTTCTGATTTCTCTTCACTGTTCTCAGATTGATACCCAAACACTCTGAAATGTTTGTATTGGAGCTTCTGGCACGAATACCAAGCAGTACAGCATGCCATTTCAAAATTTCTGGTGGAACAAATTGCATCATGGTGCTCTTTTTCTCACAGATGGTGCCCAACTGACCCTACTATACTATGCAGTCGACAAAATCAAAAACAGACGACGCACATGCATAAAATTAAAAATATAAAATGGTGACAATTTACTCATTGCACCCTCTATATATGTATATGGACACACTACATTTCTTATATGTAAATCTTTATCATACCATTATGATTAAATCATGTTATTTAAGTCTTTAAGCAGAATAAAGAATGAAAATGCGATCGATTAATGGTTTCATGTTTATTTACATCATTTTTAGAACATCTTGAATGCAGCAGATCTTTATTGCTTTTCTATATGAAAGCACACAGAAAAGTAATAAATATCCTATTTTATTGTATTAATTTATTATTTATATTTGGGATGTGTGGATGGTGTAGCAATTATTGGTGTGAATAATGAAATTGGCAGGCCGAGTTCAATTTCCTGCTGATGCTGATGTGCTCAATTCATCATAATACATATAGAAAAGCATGAATCCAACTCTTCTCTCCCCAGATATGGATAAAACAGTAGAAGGAATTGAATTCTCTATAAATGGCAGGGCAATCAATCTTGGAGAAAGACAACTCTGAATTTAAAATCATGGAGAAGAAAAGAACTCCACTAATCTCCTCAAGAATAGTCATGGTGTTTAGAATTTACAGATATTGAAGAAAATATGTGAAGAGTCATGACCATCTTTATTCTTAAGTGGCATATTTTTGCTCTATTTTGTTTTTATCTATATCTACATAATAATACAAATAAAAGTTAAGAGACAATGTTCTGAAAATAAAGTATTAAGACAGTATTAAGTATTGCTTGTTAATTAGTAGTTATATCTACTAGTATGACTGAGCTGTTTTGGAATATTGAAACATGACTTCTAAAAGCTAAACAACATATTAAGAAACAGAAAAATTCATTAAAAACAAAGAAAATAGTTCTGAACTGCTATGTAATATCAAACCACTTATATGCCAGTGAATCCTAGACAATCTCCTCACAAGATGAATAGTAGACTTGCGGGCAACAGAGATGTGTTTCTATAGAAGAATTCTGAGGCAGAGAATGTGAGCAGTGAGGAAAGTTTAAAGATAATGGAAACAAAAAGAACACTTATATTTAAGATCAGAAAAAAATACTTGAAATTTCTGGGATTCATAATAAGGAAAGTGGGCTTAGAGAATTTAACACTCACAGGATATACAGTGTAACGCGGATATAAGAGAGTTGTCGGGACCGGAGAATAAGTCTCTTATATCCGGGTTTCTCTTATATCCGGGTTTTGTCTGTTATATATACATTAACGCATGCTCTAATTTGGGACCAGTGAAAATCTCTCTTATATCCGGGTTTCTCTTATATCCGGGTTACACTGAACTGAAAGCAAGTTGGGAGCAGCCTGTAACTTCTCTAACAAGCTTGTGTAAATGGATGGCAGAACAAGGACTGAGGGGGATAGTAAAAAGACAAATATTGGTAAGTATTGCAAAGGATAGGAAGTTGTGAAGAGTCATGGTCAACCATATCCTTTCAAGAAATGACGCATAAGAGAAAAAGAACATCTTTTATTACTATAGGTTAGCGCCCAAACTTTTGAACTGGAGTAGAGGTTTATCCCTTGTTTCCTGTTTACAATCGGTTAACAGTTTCTTCTAAAGTCTTCACTCCCGGTAGCCTCTTGCATCTTAGTGGCTATTATCGTCTTGCTTGTGATAAACTGATTAAAAAAAAATCTACCTGTAATAATCTGAATATCCACATTCTGTAATCAATAAAGGTGTTACAATATTATTTTATAATAAATTGACTAAGATCAATTAGCTGGTACCTTAGATAATTAGGAAAGTAACTTTGCATATAGAGCACAATTCAAAATACTAAGAAGATTTGTGATACTCTGAATCACTGATAAGAATTACTATATAGTTTCTGCAAGTAATGAAAACTATTAAAGTTTATATTACTAAAATCGTGTTAAAGGGCAGACTAGGCTCTCTAGCCGTGGCCAAACATATATTATGCCACAAATGAAAGTTTTGCAGAGTTCATCACCATGATCCCAACAGTGAAGGACGGAATACTGATACCATACTATACTATTATATTCTTTCCTTAAATTGTTCAGACTCATTCTCAAGAGCAACAACTGATGTTATAATAATGCTTTTAGGTGCCTAATAAAAGGTGGGAGGTTTTAATAATCCATGGAGGTCAGAATTTTTCTTCAATATACAATAAATGAAAGTTTTAATAAAAGAAGGGAGTAGAAAATGATCTAAAGGGTCAAAAAGCACAAAATTAATAAATAAAGTGGCTTTAATAACCTCAAAAGGTCAGAAAATTTCCTCAAAAACATAAACATCCCCTGCTTCTATCATTAACCTAAGAGTAATATCTCATCACAGAATTTCAATATTTTATTATTATTATCATTATTAGTATTTCTGTTTGGATTTCTGGGATGAGTTATCATTATTTAAATTATTTACATCTAGTCTAATGTCCTCATCCTTGTTATCATTATCAAAATGTTTTAGCTGTTCTGACCTCTGGTCTTCTTAAAGCATGTCAACCCAGAGTTAGCCTTCAGGGAATTTTGAACTAAACCCTTTCTTTAATCTACAGCAGTAGACTGTTTTCCTTCCACTGTCCATATCTCAGGATATCTCCTTTTGTTTGCTTTCTGAAACTGTTCATCCTGTGTCCACTGCGTATGAGTTTTCACTACCCAGACCAGGAATTGAACTCACAATTACTATGCCACCAAATTTATGAACCAACACTTTAATTCTCCAGGATATTGTCCCATCAGACTTCAATAGATTAAGTAACAAGTTCAGTTCAAAATTCTCTTAAGATCACCAGATCAACTGACACCTGACTGAGTGATCAATTTGGGTTTTTTTTCACAGCATATCAATCTTTTGCAGGTTATTTAAAGCCAGAAAATATTCTTAGATTGTAAAATTTTTTGGGAGATAATGATTTACTGATACAAGTTTTACTAATTAACCCATAGCTGGGAGAAAGAGAGGTGGATTCCAAAGGGCATTTGTGCATAACTGAATATACTAAACCTAACTGGAATTGGAACTCAGCTTTCCAATTTCCAATTCTGAGTCATTATCCAATACAAAACCCACACATCCAAGCTTACAGCACCTGGTATTTCCAAGTGGTCACCTATCTAGGTACTGACCAGGTTCAACCTTGCTTAACTTCTGTGCTTCAATATGATATGGTCATAAGCCACAGACATCTGATAAAGGTCATAAGACACAATGACTGAAATGTTATGAAAATAACGACAAAGATGAATATATTTGTTCAAATGTAAATAATTATTTCTGTTATCTATTTAACTCTTAATACTCTTAATAATATATCTCTTGCTTACAAGCTTTTAAGTGAGCATCACTGGATGCCAAATATTTTATTATTCTTATTCCTACTCCAAGTCAACTGCTCTTTTGTGTAAACAGGCATAGCATTTCCCTTGTACAATGATATAACATTTAAAAAAAGACAAATCTTTTGCTAAGGTTAGAAGTCCCAAGTGTCTTTGACTGAAGAGTGCTGGACACATGTCAGGCTGAAATGTTATGACATTTCAGCAGTGAATTTGGGTTTCAGAAAGGACACAAATAGAACTCAACTCGTTCAAGAAATGTGGATGGGGTTTAAAGAAGAGAGTCAAAGAAAGAAAAGTAGAAGAGAAGAAAAACATGTTCCCTTTCCACAATTCTTTCTTCTTTATCTGGAGAATTCATCAGACATATTCATAAACTGTAGATATTTCCATCAACATGGATTTTTTAAATTAATGACAATAAATTGGCGTGACGTTCTGAGATATCATTAAAACCAAATTTGAACATCAGTTCTACTTCTTTATGCGCCATGCCCCCTCAGGACGTAAATGATCATGACTCTCCACAGTTTCCTGTCCTAAAATGTCAGTTATTGTCCACTGTAAAATCTGGTATAAATTATAAAAAATTATAGGTTTCTAAAAAAAAAAAAATTTTTTAAATTACATATGAGGATAAATAAAAAATTATCCACACTTTTGCCATATCTTTAGGTTTGTCCCACTGTCTTCTGCTTTATGCATTCTTATAGTTGGTACTACTGTGGTCACATGATTGAAGTTTGAGCTTGATCCCACCAGTTTTCTTGCTGCTGTTACAGTGCAAACATGACCACTCTGCGAGCAGTGTGCACAAAAGAGCAGTGACCCGAATCTGCAGAGAACATGCCACCTCATCAATGATAACTTGCCAATTCACCATTACCATCTCTGGAGCCTGCAGAATCTTCTCATCAGTAGTAGAGGTTGACAGGCATCCTACTCCTTCATGTGTCAAGCTTGTCTGACCACTTTTAAACTACTCGATCAACTCATGCACACTTCCTCATGATAGTGCACTGTTGCCATATTGTGTTAAACGCCTCCAATGAATTTCAGTCCCTGACACACCTTCTGATCAGAGGAATCAGATCACTGTTCTTTGTTCCTCGGTGCAAAATGTTTGACAAAAACAAATTGATGATTTAAATTCTCCAAGGAGTCCTGCTTTTAACTAATATAAATATGAAGAGGGTGGAATTTTAATTTTTTTTTTTAAATTAAGTCAGGGTAACAGATGTAAAAAAAAAAAAAAAAATTTTTACCAAGATTTTCTAAAAAAATAAATTTCAAAAATAATTTCATTCGTTTATGACTAAGTCATGAAAATTTCATTAAAATCTCACAATTGCAAGAATTTTCAAAACAATGTAATTTTTACCTCAAAAAAGACACTAATTTCCCATACTAATCTTTGGCCCACCCACAGACACAGAAAAAATAAGATTTTTAACCAAAATTTCAAACATGCTGGAAAGGATAAAAAATTTAATAAGATAATTAAAAAACACGTCGGTCTTTCCTCTTTATTATAACAAACATTTTGATGATGAAGCGTTGTGTTTATCAAGTTTGGGGCCATTTTCATCATGCTATGCTTTTTTTTTAGCTTATTTTTGGCATATATATTTATAAATAAATTTTGTAAAACTAAAATTTTTACTTATGTTTATAAATACTTGTTGCAAAATAAAATACTCTCATTTGCCCTGATAAATTCTGTCAGAGAACAAAACATGTCAACTAAGATAAGTTTTACTTTTTTCTTTATTAGTGTCTGTGTATATATATATATATATATATATATATATATATATATATCCACTATTAATTATAGTGTTACGAAATGTGATTTTCTTCATATTTTCTGGGTCTAACCATATTCTTTAATCTCACATATTGTATCCTACCCCTCCCTTTACTGCTTAGGCACTTATATAGCCTGTATGGCTTAGCTATGCTAATTAGGCAGTTATTTACATATCATGACATATAGGCTTCTAAGAAGAATAAAAAAGATCCACTATTTTATGTTTATAAAGATTCACCATCACCTTTCTTATAACTGATGGTCTGGCACCTCTTAATATGGACAAAATTACAAGTGAGCATGCATTTTGCATAATTACTAGATGAATGCCTTAGGTGGCCTCAGGTGGTGTTGCATTTAATAAGTTTAATATAAATTTCTAACTGCCAATGATGCTGGAGAAATACTAGAGTTTCATAATTAGTTAACTGGAGATGTTTTTATCGAATTATTACATGACTTGTGCTGGCCTGTCCAAACAGATCTTTTTTTTTTTTAAAATCATTTCACCCCAAGCAAGACAATAAAGCCACTAAAACACAAGAGGTTACTGAATGTGAAAGAATATGAGAAATATTATTAAGGAGAGAGAACAAAAAATGAACAGGATTTAAGAAAAGCAGAAAAGAAGGATTGACATTGCATTTAGATTTTTGAAGATCAAAGTTGACCAGAACGCAAGAGGCTGGAAGAGAGTTTCACAAGCAAGAAGCACAGGAGAAGAAACTGTCAGCATAGAACTTCCAGTTACATTTAGCAATTTCAACTCTAAAATGCTGCCAATTTAGTCTTGCACTTAAATTCATAAACTCTATGATCAAATGATTTGCTTGAACCAAAAAGAAAAAAAAAATCAATATTATCTCATGTCCCAAGAAATAAGACTCAAAATAAACCTTTCCAAAACAGAATCTATGATCTAGAATTAGAATGAAAGCAGTGATGATACCCTGAATCCATCATAAAAATTCAAAATGTGGAATTAGTAAATACTAAAGACTTGAAATACCTTAGTATACAGATCAGTTATAATAACTTTAGTATAAGATAAAAGGAAATTGAACATAGAATAAGCAGTGGCATAGGCAGTTTTGCCAAACACCGCAAATTGCTATAAAACCAAAACATCAACCTTAAAACTTGAGTCATGTTCTTAAGTAGTCTCATCAGATTGAAACTCATATGGATGTCATGACTGGCGCCAATCCTGTTCAGAAATATCTGCCAGCTGTATACAACTGCTTTCTTAGTTCAATGGTTAAAAACGGTTTTAGATGAGTGAAGCCTGAGGATCTCGGCAAAGACCATCCTTCTTTGAACATTGTGAACTGGTGCTACCGAATTACAAACTGTACCAGAATTGTACCAGATAATAGAAACTACTTGAGGACTACTTACAGGAGCAACAACTAAAATGGATATCACATGCAATGCAAAGAGAAAATAATGAAATCATCAAGATGTTGACATTCCACACTACTTCAAATAAAAAGTTAGGAAGGAAACCCCCATCAGTACTGGAAAAAACAATAACAGCTACTGGACTTGAGTAATTTTTTTCCCTGAAAAATTGTTTTAAGAGAAAGAAATAATAAATTTTAACTGAAAGCAATACTAGCTGCTAGGTCAATGAATCCCAAATGTTACCTTATAACGAAATAGCTAATTTTATTATTACCATTGTTTAGTGTTTATTTTAAATTTGTCTTTTTTAAATATATTTCAAAAAGGATAAGATTTAAGATAAGATTTTGTATAAGATTTTTTTCTTAGAGTTACTTCCTCAGTAAAGCTTACAATATTTATTTCTTACATATCATGCCTCCTCAGGATATAGGAGATCATGGCTCTCCACTTCATTTCTTTTTTATCTGTGAATTCCTATTACTTCTTGGGAAAAATAGTGGGGTAGTTTTCCACTGTCTTCCATATAGGTTTGAATTCAGAGTTATTCTAGACTGACTGCTGCACAAGGCTAGCAATCCCAGTCTACCCTGCTGTTTAATCTATAGGTGGGGAGAAAAGAGAGGTATTCATGCTTTTCCCAAAGGTATTAGTGTGAAAGTGAATGCAACAAACTGGGCCAGAATTTGAACTCAGTTTTTCAATTTCACTTTTTATGCCAATTACCGTTACACTAGCCACATATAAAAATAATCTAAGACATAAATGCATTGTGACGTTTTATTCTTTCATTTTGAAATAAAATATTTTACTTTTGTGACATCATTATTAGAAACCCATACATGAGAAAATTGCCAGTATAACAGACTGTTGATAAGGTAGAAAAATGATACACACAAAAATATATGAATTTGGAAACAAAGTTTGTTTCGTATATGTGGGTCAGTTATTTGCTGTATTGCTTTGATTAAAATTCTCTTAACAGAGTTTAATATGTATACCGCTAGAACAGGAGTTCCCAACCTTTTTTTCCATAATGACCCAATTTTCCACTGCAAACCTGTATAGTAAATATTCAAAAGCATTCAGTGATAAGTAAATTATGTTTTGACAAACAATGTGATTACAAAAAAAAAAATTATATTAAATAAAAATTATCCTGAGGTCATATCTTGAATTTACTGGCAAAGTTGTTGTTGGTCTTCACTTATCTGATTTATGTACAAAAAGAAAATGTTATTTCGTCAGAAGAACTATTTGAATGTTAATGACCCTTCTCAAAACTATAGAAAATATCAAAATATTCCTTGTTTGCAGGAATATTTATATACTATCTCAGAATATAACCCAGTTATTCCCATTTAGCCTCCTGTTTTTTTTAATACAGGTTCTTAGCATATCTCCTTTGAATATTTTTTTGGGTAGCATATGTCGAAATACATTTTTAATACTCAAAATTCTATCACCCACCTAACAGATCCACAATTATTTCTACTGAATAGCCTCAAGAATAATTTCCAATATAATCATTATCATTTACCAATAAGCATTAGAATAATGCAATAGACCTTGCTACGCATTATGTACTATTGACCAATATATATGAATAGTACAGCCAACACATGGCCTGAAGAATGTGTCCACTTTTATATATTTTATTCACATATACTCTGTCCCTGATATTGAGCACTTTTACCCATAAATATAGCATACCTTAAAACTAATCCTGGAAGATAAGTGCGAATTTGTAAACAAGGACTATTACTACTAATATTACAAGGCTCTTCCCTTCCCAGAATTAAGCACTGTCAGTCATTGGCATGTTTATTCAGAGAGTATGTTTGTAAAACTTCACCTTTCTTTCAACGATGCGTCGATGGCTTGGGGGAAAATCTCCAACTGTTGCCAAATCAGTTGGGTTTTAATCCCGGCTTGTAGCAATCGGATGTCTAGCCACACTGATGAGCTGTGAAACAGTCTGTCTGTGGATGACATATATATATATATATATATATATATATATATATTGTCATCCACACACAGACTGTTTCGCTGTTTCACACCTCTTCAGTGTGGCTAGACATCCAGTTGCCTCTAGCTAGGATCGAAACCTGACTGAATTGGCGTCAGTCAGAGATTCTACCACTAAGCTGTTGGTGCACGGCAGGGATGAAGGTGAATTTTAACATATTTATTTTTAGATAAACACACAGTGACCGACAGGACTCAATTTGCTAAAATAGTCCTGTTTTCTCAGTCATTCTGGCTTTAATTCATACTGACTAATAATCTGTTTTTTTTTTTCATATAGAAAAATATTCATAATTCATTTCTATAGTAAGCTTATTTGCAATCATTTCTATAGCAAAATCATTCGTAATGCATTTATATGGTAGATGCAATAGTCCTATACTTTCAGTAATTTGAATCTTAATTCCTAACAAACAATAATCAGTTTTAATTTATTTTTATAGTAAAAATATTTGCAGTATGTTTATATAGTAAACTAATTTTAAATGCCTTTACTTTATGCATATCATAACAGGATCCTGTTGCTAATACTTGTATTAATTACTGACCACTGACAATTCAACCTTTTTTAACTATATACAGATTCAATGCCAAAACTCATCCAAACAAATTTTAGGTTAAAAATTGTAAAATTCAATGGTTACTCAAATATTTAAAATGTCAATGCAAAAAGATTTAAAGTGAAATAGGGGAGTGATGATGCAGAGTTTGTGGGTGAGAAACTAAGAAAAGCCAAGACTGTCAACGTATAGTCTGAAAAATGGCCACCCAATAGTTAGATACAGCCAAGTTAGGATGAAATAGCTAAAGACGGTTTTACTAATCTAATATAATGATTTGGTGTTTCATTAAGTCAAGCCATATGAAATGAAAATTAAACATCTAACCAAAAGAAGGATAATTTGATTTCCTCTCTTATATTAAACCTGGCATGAAATTAATTTGATAAGAAATTTAACAACATGCTTGGAAACAGCAACATACTCACTAATTTCAAATAAATATACAGCATTTAATTGAATCAGACTAATTAATACGGATGTTAAACGCAAAGAATGTAATTTTTTCAAAAACTCATTAAACAATATTTTTTAATCCTCCATTTTTTTTCTTTCATTGCTCTATATCTAATAAGGGATATATTTAAAAAAAAAAATGCATGCACATGTAATTTCAAAACCAGCTCTTCTGTTTAAGTTTGACATTGCTTCCATAACAATTCATTTTGGCATTTGAAAAGAAAGCAGAACAAGTGCTGATAAACGTATTACTAATTAAGTCAAAACAGTTTGTATTAGTTGATTTCCTTATATCCTATCCACTTTTAACACACAAAGTAGAATGTTAATATTAATATTAGCCATTTCCTGATAAGGAAACATTCAGCATCTAATGACTGAACAGCCAATGCTACTTTCAGTTGAAATATATAAAATATTTCTATTAAAACAATCTTGTCAAGAAAATAGGTTTCTTAAGTTCACTGTTATCACTCTTTCTAGTACAGTTTTCTTCTTAACATTTTGTTTAAAGTAATGTGGAATGTCAACATCTTGATTATATAATTGTTTTCTCTTTGAGTTACATGTGATATCCATTTTATTTGCTGAAGTTGAAAGTCCTCAAGTGATGTGGTCTCTGCTATTTGATCCAGTACTTTATTTGTGATTCTGTTGTGACAATCCATAAAGTTCAAAGAAGGATCATCCTGACCAAGACTTAAATACTTCATTTGCTCAAAGCCATTTTTTACCATTAATCTGAGAAAGCTGTTGTATACAACTGACAGTTTAGATAGTTCTGAATTAGTTTGAAACCATGCACAACTATATGAAAATTTTGATCTGACAAGCTTATTGGTTGATTTTCTAAGTGTAGCTTAGATGTGGCACAAGGCTAAAAGTATGGGGCACCCAGTGAGGATCAAACTCACTGTTCAGTCGTAACTCTTTTTCACCAAAAAAAGCTTGCTAACCATTACACAATGCCGAGGTACCATGATTGCACCATGCCGAGGTACCTGAGGTACCCAAGGTTATTTAAAAACATAAACGTTTTTGAATTAATCGATTAGCTTTTTTATTTTCTTTACAGATTATCAACCATTTGTGGGTTATTTAAAGCTGAAATATATTTTGGATTGTAAGAAAAAAGTCTTTTTTCATGAGTGAATATTGCATTAATAATTTTTTAGAGTGACAATGATTTTTCCGGAGTCAAATTCAACTATTTAATCCATAGTCAGGGGGAGGAGATGGATTCATACCTTTCTGAAGAGCATTTGCACATATATAAATGTAACTTGACTAGATTTCGAACTCAGTTCTCCAATTTCTCAATGCCAGCCACTATCCATTACATCAACTGCACACCGACAATAGCATGAACTAATTAATTGCCTATGTCATATTCAAAATCAATTTTTTTCAAATATCCCACTTTTGCATATCATCAATGTGTAGTAGCTGTTCTTACTGGAATAGTAACAAAGGGTTTATTTAGAATCAAAATGTGGCAAAATTGTTCTCTTTGATCCAAAATTTGTATTTCCAGATTGCCATTTAAAAAATCTATTTGGAATGAAAGTATAACATTTGCTCCTTTTGCAAAACTTCTGTCTTGACACATTTAAACAGAACATGCAGTGGGTATATATTCTTTTGATGAGAAGTTATAAGCTCCAGGTATATTTGACCCGCTAACAATTTTTGGTAGAATAATAAGACATAGAATTTGAACAAAGAAATATTAACAAATATATTGTCAAGACATTTTACAAAAGTAAAGATAAGAAATGAAATTTGAGAAGTTCAAAACAACTTTAAATGTCTGTAGTTGACTACTCACATTTTACATGAGTGAAAAAGAATACATCTTTTCACTATGAAAAGTCACCAAAAAAGAGGTTAAGTCTTTCAAATCTTGCACCACCTGTAAATCATCAGCGGTCAATAATACCAAAATCTTGCCACATTGAGATTTTATTAATAAGGATACAGTAATCCAACAATTGGTAGACTTTACTCATGCCATTTGAACACACAAAACATTGTGAAACTACCGCTAGCCTGCAGAGAGCCTTGTTCATGCCGTCTTGATTTTTGCACCCAATTTGAAATCTACCATTAGTCTGAAACAACTCAAACCATGACTCATCAGTCCACATGTTGTGATTCCTCCAGGGTCCATTTAGTGATATCACAAGCCAAAGTGAGGCACTGTGATATGGTGTTAACAGGGGAACACTGGTGGATTTTCTGCTCTTTATCCTATAGAAGCTATAAAAAAACAAAAAAAAAAACAACACTAAACTGATATGCTGGATATGCATCTGGTATCTCCTGCATTGAATGCAGATATAATTTGAGCCAGTTTCACTTGCTTGCTTTTTCTTCTTTATGTGCGATATCCCCTCAGGACATAGGTGGTCATGGCTCTCCATAATTTCCTGTACTTTGTGGCTACAGTGTAACCCGGATATAAGATACCCTGATATAAGAGAAACCCGGATATAAGATACCCTGATATAAGAGAAACCCGGATATAAGAGATATTTTCTCTGGTCCCAAATTAGAGCCATACTTACCTAAACAAAATAGACCAAACCCGGATATAAGAGAAACCCGGATATAAGAGACTTCTTCTCCGGTCCCTACAACTCTCTTATATCCGGGTTATACTGTATGCATTAACACAGGCTCTAATTTGGGACCAGACAAAATATCTCTTATATCCGGGTTTCTCTTATATGCGGGTCTCTCATATTCGGGTTACACTGTATTAATAAATTTTGTTTTTTTGTTATTTCTTCTAAACCATTTTTCCTTCATCCATTTATTCAAGCTCATTATGTTATGTATTGTTTTCCTCTGTCCCTCTTGACCTCAATCTGTCCTGTGAGTATCAGATTTTCCAAGCCCTCCTTTCTCATTATATGCTCCAGAAATTTCAACTATCTTTTCCTGATATTAAGCAAAAATTTCCTTTTTGTTTCTATTTTCTCTAAAACCTCATCATAACATCTTCAGTCTATGGTATCCTCAGCACTCTTCTGTAGAACCGTATTTCTGTCGCTTCAAGTCTTGAGTGTTCAGTTTTTACTGCCAAATAGGAGGACACATATCACCTAACAGTTCAATACTCTTTTCTTTGTTTCGAACAAAGTTTTTCTCTCTCTTAATACTCTGCTTAGCTTTTAGAATACATCTTTGGTTATCCCAAGGCTCCTTCAGATTTCAGTGTTTCACTTGCAGATATTTAAATTTTAGTACTTGTTTGATTTTGGTATCTCCAATTTGCAGTTCACATTTTGGGCTCATCCTTTTGCTAACAACCATGCATTCTCTGTTCTTGCTGTTGATGCTTAATTCTTTCTTCTTGCTTTCCTTCACTACCTTCGGTAGGAGCTTTACTATAGACAATTTTATGCAGACAATTCAAGTCAGAATCATTTAGAACTCATGGTTGGCTACAACACTGTCCATAGCGGACAGTGTCAGATTGTATCAGGTATTCCCAAGACACATGTGGTACAGTAGATAGATCAAGTGATGTCAAATATTGCCACAATTTTAGAAATTAAATGCCCCTTCCATCTCACACCTACTATCATGCTTTTTTTGATAACTGATATATCCTTGCTATCAGCAGTCTAACTGGTGTTTATACTGGCCCTGATCTGGCATCTCATCTACAATCGCTCTCTTACAGACATACCGTTGCCTTCCTCTGTCTTTTTTACAAATACTTTCACGGTAACTGCTCCGATGAGCTGCTTTCGATGGTTCCCAGACTCCATGAATTTAAGAGTTCAACTAAGCTGGCATCTCGCTCTCGCCCTTTCACTGAAGAGATGGCCACATTGTTCAATATAGCCATCTCTTCTACTCCAATAGCTTCATGTCTCACACTTCTCGCCTGTGGAATTCCCTCCCCTTTTCCTGTTTCCCTGATAGCTATAATCTCCAACTATTCAAATGTAATGTCAATCGATGTCTCCAGATGCCTTGATCTATCCCCTATCCTTCTCTTCATCCTTTCCTCTATCACTCCTATCTGCTCTCGCTCCAACTCTCTGTAACCCCTTGCGTGCTAGTGGCTTCTCGCCTTGCTTGGGGTGAAACGGTTAAGAAAAAAATGATGTCAGAGCAGAACTAATATATTTCCATGACATTAAGGTATGTTGGCATAACCTATCATTACCTTTACATAGGAGCTGCTTTCGCTTGTCCCTAGGCCTCATGAATTTAAACGTCCTACAAGGCTGGCATCCCGTTCCCACCCCTTCACCGTTGAAACTGTTAGATGTAGACGTCTCTTCTACTCCAATAGCTTCATGTCTCGCACATCTCGCCTGTGGAACTCCCTTCCCTATTACTGTTTCCCTGAGAAATACAATCTCCAACGGTTTAAGTGTAGCGTCAATCGACATCTCCAGTTGCCTTGATCTATCCACTTCCCTTCTCCAAATCCTTTCATCTTTCATTCCTATCTGCTCTCGCTCCAAATCTTCTGTAACCCCCTTGCCTTGATCGACCCACTGTCTTTCTCTTTCTCCACATCCTCTCCTTTACCACTCCTATCTGCTCTTCCTCCAACCCTTCTATAACCCCTTGCGTGATAGTGGCCTCCAGCCTTGCTTGGGGTGATACGCTTAAAAAAAAAAAAATATATCTTTTGGCACATCAATGTATTTAGACTATATTATAAAAGAGATGATTCCTTATGTTACACGCTGTGTGTGAATTTGGATATGCATATGTAATGTATATGCACTATACCTGTGTTGTGCATGAGTGATTTAAATGCGCTTGTGTTATTTAACGTATACACAAGCACACACACATATACAATTTGTCTATATTTGAAATGACATGAGACAATATATTCACTTCCCAGTTTGGACAACCCCTACCCTACAGCTGAACAATAAAATCAAAGTTGGAGACGAAAAATAAAAATCAGGTAATAGTAAGTTTTTATAGAACTTTTTGGAAATTAGTTGGTAATAAACAGAATTAATTTTTTTTAATTTTTTAGAAATATTTTAAAGTTTGTCATTGACTTAAATGCAGATGTGTGCATATGCAAATGTACATATGCCTACAATTTGTATGAAATTGAAATAGACATCTGTTTTCATGAGGGCTAATTTTCTTTTCTGCCTGGCAAGGAGCAGGAAGGTGCAGCCTTTGAAGTTATTTTATGGCCCTGGTATTTAAACTGAATCTATTTTCTAATAAATGTAATATTTTAAAGGGACAGATAATTTAGATTTGGCATCAGCAAAGCGCAGCAGGTACCAAATTAGTTTCATTCCTGTTCTTTTATTGTTCTTGCTCCGTAATGTTTTTCTTTTCCTTATATCTTTTCACACCCAGTAACCCCCTATGTCTTAGTGGCTTTGTTGTCTTGCTTGAGGAGAAATGATTAAAAAATATATAAAAATATTGAAAAAAGATGTAAAAAAAATAACAAATAGACATGCTAAGATAATTGAATAAAGAGATGTCAAAGAAGAAAAATGTTATTAAAAATATACACCTATTTAAGCAAAATGAACTAATTTAAAAATAATAATCAAAATTTCTTGCATCATGATAATTTTAAAAAAGCAAATGTATAAAAAAAAATCCAGTCAGCAGATTTTTAGATTTATAGTAAATCCTGATGATATAACTGAAAATTTTATTTTATTTTGAATGAAAAGAGACTTCATTTAAAGAGCTACTGTATGAAAACCAATTTTTTAGATTTCTGATAATGAGATATCTAAAATTTTCATTTATTTCTATTTTCAATAAAAAGGGAATTCATTTTTAAACAGCAACTGTATAAAAAAACATTAAGCCAAATTTTAGTTTTCTGGTAAATCCTGATAATATAGGTTGTTGGGATTACCCCCATTTGGTTTGCTAAGACGCTGTTAGGTGGCGCTGTTTCAAGACTATAAAATCTCAGATATTATCTTCCTCTTTCTTCCTTTCAACCTAGCATGCTGTAGATAGAAGACACATCCAGTCTTCTCTTCTAGAGGGACTCAGCCATGTGGTGCATATCCTGCATACATGCAATCAAACACACACACACAATTCCTACTGTTTTTCCTTTTTTTAGCTGTGGTATATTTTCTCTGTTTTTGTTAACCATTTATTAGTTATATAAAAATACATAAAAATATCTCCCTGTTGAAATTCATTTCTTCTACTAATTCCACTCGTTTATGCATTGAATATTGCTGCCACATCTGGTCTGGTGCTTCTGTTATGTATTTAGAGATTCTTGATAAAATCCAAAGAATCTGCTATGTTATCAGTCCTGATCTGGTATCTTGGTTTCAGTCACTTTCCCATCAGCATAACATAGCTTCCCTGTGTCTTTTCTATAATTACTTTCATGGTAATTGTTCTGACGAGTTTTCTTCTTTGATGCCTTGACTTTAGGAATTTAAGCGCTATATTGGCAGCTAGGTCTCATCATTTTACAGTTGAAATTGCTACATGTGACCATAAGTTCTATGCTGACAGTTTCTTCTCTCACACTTCATGCTTGTGGAACTCTTCTGGCTTCTTGCTTTCTAGTCATCTTTAATCTTTAAAAATTTAAATGCAATATCAAGCATTACTTTTGTCATCTTAATTCCTTTTCATTTATTGTCCTCTCTCCTTAATAATGTTTCTCTTATTCTTTCACACTCAACAACCCCTTGCATCTTAATGTCTTTATTACCTTGCTTGGGATGAAATGATTAAAAAAAATCCTTTTACCTTTACAAATGATAACAACCTATCATTTACACAAGAAAGTGCTAGTTGCCACTGTTTTTCATTGAGCCAGAAGCAGTATTCACAACAAGCTGAAAACTTTATTGTTCTATTTTGAATAAAAAAGACTTAATTTAAAAAAAACAAAAAACAAACATATATCATGAATTTAAATCAAAATTTATAAAAGAGAAGTAATTAAACTCGCAGGAAGAAAACAAATCAAAAAAATAAACTAAAAAATGGCCACATTAACCCCTAGCTGCAAGTTTATCAAAAATTACTTGTCCCATCTTTTAATTGATTTTTTTTTTCATCTATTGTTGGTATTTTCAATCAGTGACAGGTCAAGAGTTAATACCCTTACCCAAAGAACATTGTAATTATGTTGATGTTATTTCCCACTAGCTGCCCAAACTCTTGCCATGTTCACTAACCGCCTAACTTCAACAGATTACCCAGTCTACTCCCACCCAACCTAAAATCTAATAAACACCCTCTTTCCTTAATTAATATCTCATTGATTATTCAACCCCATTATTTTCCCCTTTGTGAATAATGCCAACTTTTCCTGTTCAATGACCCAACAATTATTTGTCCACTGATAATTAAGCAGAAGAGAACTGAAGTGTTGGGTCGATTATGCTCATTACTACAGTCTCACAGCAAGAAAAGAAACAGTGATTCCTCTGCTAACTCAGAATTATGTCTTAGATCTGTTAATAAACTTCATCAACCAAACACCAAAGATAAATAAATAGGCAATATTAAAGGAGAAAATTTGACACTCACAGCATATATTGAAGGCAAAAAGGACAAAGGAAAACAGTGTATAGCCTATGTAAAGAGCTTGTGTAAATAGTTGGCAGAACAGAGATTGGGAGTGATAGCAAAAAGACAAATTTTAATAAGCGCTACGAAAGACAGGAAATTGTGGAAAGCCATGATTGCCCATGTTCAATGAAATTTTCCTGCTTTTTAAAAATTTAAATTCAACATCAGTTGCCATCTTCTGTCTTCTTAAATCATCTTCCTTTATTGTCCTTTTCTTCACTGAAGCTTTCTCATTCTCTTTCATTCCCTGTAACCCCTCCTGCACCCTAGTGGTATTATCGCCTTGTTTGGGGTGAAATGATTAAAAATAAACTTTGCTTAACTATTGGAAAGCATCTTTCACTATCCCAATATGCCTTAAACTTTTAGCGTCACATTTTCTGTCCTCTGTTAAAACACATCCTAGATATTTAAATTTTCGAAATTGTTTAATTTTGGTATCTCCAATTTGTAATTTGCAGGTTAAACTGTTTCTTTTGCTGACATTCATAGATCTATCTTCTTATAATCGATGTTTAGTCCTTTCTTCTTGCTTTTCTTTACTACCTTCTGTAGGAGTACTTGTAGTTTTTTTGGGGTCTTTTTGCCTGCTATCAACACTATGTTATCTGCATATCTAATGTTGTTAAGAGTGTGGTCGCCAATAATTAATCCTGGTATGACTTCTAATCTTCATAGGATTGCTTCACTGTAAAGTTTGAATAAGTCTAGTGTGAAGAAATATCCTTGTCTTTTTTTTTTTTTTTTTTTTTAAGCTTATCACCGCAAGCAGGGCTGGAGGCCACTAGCATGCAAGGGGTTACAGAAGGTTTGGAGGAAGAGCAGATAGGAGTGGTAGAGGAAAGGATGTGGAGAAAGATAGTGGATCGATCAAGGCAAGGGATTACAGAAGATTTGGAGCGAGAGCAGATAGGAATGAAAGGTGAAAGGATGTGGAGAAGCAAAGTGGATATGTCGATTCATGTTACACTTAAATAGTTGGAGATGGTATTTGTCAGGGAAACAGGAATAAGGAAGGGAGTTCCACGGGCGAGATGTGCGAGACATGAAGCTATTGGAGTAGAAGAGACGTCTACATCTAACAGTTTCAACGGTGAAGGGGTGGGAATGGGATGCCAGCGTCGTAGGACGTTTAAATTCATGAAGCCTAGGAACCAGTGAAAGCAGCTCCTCGGAGCAATTACCGTGAAAATATTTGTAAAAAGGACAGAGCGAGGCAACGTCGCATCTGTGAGAGAGCGACTGCAGACGAGATGACAGATCAGGGCCAATTACATTGCATATCCGTCTCTGGATCTTATCAAGAACCCTGAGGCAAACAGCAGGGGCTCCAGACCATATATGGCAGCAATACTCCATGCAAGGGCGAATGGTCGATTTATAGATTTGGAGGATCAATTCCGGGGAGAAAAATTTCCTGGCTCGGCACAGGGAACCAACTTTCCTTGCGGTGGATGATGCAATTGACTCAATGTATTTGTTCCATCTCAGATCAGCGGCCAGCGTGAGACCAAGCAGCTGCAGAGAGGAGCTCTCGAGAAGTTGGTCTTCAGACATTCTAATGGGATGCAGGGATGGATCCTTGTGGTGGTTAATAGAGAGCAGTTTTGTTTTAGAGGCGTTAAAGTTAACCATCCATTTCTTGCCCCAGTTCACAACTGATTAGAGGTCCTTTTCTATTTGAACTGCCAGGTTAACTTTGTCAGCATCACTAGATTTGTGGTTGAGGCAGGAGTAATTTGTGGTGTCGTCCGCATAGATGCCGACTTGGGAGTCTATGGCGTCAGGAAGGTCATTTATGAATATGAGGAACAGAGTAGGACCTAGGATGGAGCCTTGAGGAACACCTGCAACACCCCTTTTTATTTTTGTGTATTTACTGAATTCATTTTCTATCCTCATGCAAGTTGTTTTTCTCCCAATATACATCCTGTATTATTCTAATATCCTTCCAAAATAAATCAAGCTTACCTATCAGTTCAAACAGTTCTTTGCATTTATTTTGTTTATGATTGTTTAAAAAATAGTGTTCCACTCTTGTTTTTTCTTTCCAGAATTGTCACACACCATTCTTTGATGAACTCAAGTTCTCTTTAAAAAAAAAAAGAAGAAAAAAACGAAAACATTTTTTGTTATTCTTAATACACATGTCTGCCATTACATTCTGCAGCATCAGCAAATCCTAAAAGTTAAGATTGATTTCTAAGATACATCAGCAATACAAAGGGATATAGTGTGTAAGGGATCATTTAAAACTTGTTACATATAAGAAATTTAAAAGAAATTTAACATTGAGAAATAATAAAGGCACCATTCAGGTATCCCCTGGCAAAAGATAAAAGAAAGAAAAGAAAACTGTCCTGAAATATCTACTGCCATACATAAAACAAACAAATTCCTTTCAAATTTTTAGATATTGATTACAAAAGTTTAAAAATATGCCTAATATTTTGTTAAACTTGCACACCTAACTATTGTTGTTTCGCTTAAGGGTCTTATTTATTCAAAATCAAATTCTGAAGTTGGAAAGTCTGAAAATTCAATACTGATAAAAAAAAAAAGATAATCAAATTTATGGTAAAAAAAAAAAAATTGGTCAAATTTATGGTAAAAGAAGTTGGTAAAAAAATTGGTCAAATTTATGGTCATAAATGTTGGTAAAAAAAAATCTAATACAGTGGAACCCGGATATAAGAGAGTTGTCGGGACCGGAGAAGAAGTCTCTTATATCCGGGTTTCTCTTATATCCAGGTTTGGTCTATTATATACACAGGCTCTAATTTGGGACCAGAGAAAATCTATCTTATATCCGGGTTTCTCTTATATCAGGGTCTCTTATATCCGGGTTACACTGTACTGAACTTGTGCATTGATATGTAGTGAGGCAGTAAGATGTTTTTACCCTTTAAATGGTTTTCAAATTCCCCTTTTATTAAAACCACTCCATTTATTGGATATTGAAATAAATTTCACCTCCCCAGTTATTATGACACCACTCCTGTATTAGGCACCTAAGAAAATTCATTTAAAACATATGTGGTATTAACTTTCCTTACTCTTCTTCAATTAATATACACTGCAATTAGCTGTTCATGTAACCCTTAACAGACAATCACAGGGAAGCCCTAGTCTATACAGGAAACACTTTTGGGATAGATGCCCTGAAAAGAAGATGTTTCACCAACATGTGAAAAAAAAAACAACCTATTAAAATATGGCATGCTGGATTTGTGAGTAAGGACAAACTTTTCTAATACCCACAAGTTTTTTTTTCCATTTCAGGGTCAGAGAGAAGGCCTGTAACACCTTCTATTCTTTGTTAGCATGTTCCATTTCTAGAAAATAAAAATATTCGTTTATGTTCTTCCAACTTCTCCTTAACTATCTTTATTTTTAATGTTTGGGTAAATGTCTATACAAATGGTAGGTACCACTATGGCCACCTCTATATATTTGGTAAATCCAATACAAAAAAAGAAAGCCAAAAGGTAAAACTCTCTTTTCATACAGCTTAATTATTTATATTATTTACACTTAGACTATTGCCATTATCTTTGTTGCTATTATCACAATGTTTCAGTTGGTTGAGCTCTGTGAGCTGTATCAGATGATTGTTAGTCTAGGTAATCTTCAGGGAATTTTGAACCAAACGTTACCAGATTGACAAGCATGTGAGGAAAGCCAGAAAGCACAATGAAAACATTGCAATAATAAGAACAGTAGGCCAAGTGTAAATAATGATAAAAAAAAAAAATCAACATTTATTCACTTTTGTTTATTAGACATTAAATTCCATCAGTTACATGAGCATTCTTGTTGTCCCACACTCCCTATCGCATATGTGGACTGACTATATCAGTAGATATATATATATAGTAAGCACAGGATATACCTGGTGAACTTGCTTCAGCAATTAGCTGGAGATTCGTCTCCAGCTGTACTGGTCAAACTCTCTGCCTTCAGGCAGAGAGGAACCCAGATGAGGCTATGCCGAAGGGCAGAGTCTCATCTGGAGTGATAGACAGCTACCCAACCACATGCATACAGGATCTATGGGGAATTTTTGCCCGAGCCTATGGGCTCAGTTTTGACCCCGCATTAAAAACGGCCTTGTGCCACATCCTGCCAAGACCTGTAAGGTAAATATCCTTGTTTTGGGAATTACTAGCTTACTAACCAATTCCCTGTTTTTCAGTAGTGTATTCTCTTTTACAATAAACCTCTTCTTTAATCTATGCACATGTTGCTGTGTCTTGTCACTCGAGTACCACCTTTGTCTATTTGTAACCTCTTTAAGGATACAACAATTCCTAAATGTGAAAAATTTTGAAAAAAATAACAACATTTGTATTTCTGTTTATAAATATTTGTTGCAAAATAAAATACTTACATTTGTCTTGCTAAAGTCCATCTGGGGATGAAATGCATTTCTTAAGATAAGTTTTCTTTTTGTCTTTAGTCATACTCTCCTTTTACAGATATATATTTTATTTATATCTAAAATTTTAGACTTACACACACACACACACATATATATATATATATATATATATATATATATAAAAGTTTTGTTTTTTTTTCTGCAAAGAGGAATACAGGTTTGAATCCTGCTGGAGGTTGCACATCTTTCTTTAATAAGATTTCTTGAATATTCAGCTCAGTATATGCAATGTGATAGGCCCTGATCTGGCATCTAGTCTACAGTCGCACTCTCACGGACATGCCATGGCTTCCCTCTGTCTCTTCTATGAGTATTTTCAAGGCAACTGTTATGACAAGTTGCTTTCTCTGGTTCCCATACTGCATGAATTTAAGCAAGCTACTAGGTTGGCATCTCTGTCCCACCCTTTCACTGTCAAAACGGTTAAATGTAACCATCTCTTCTACTCAAACAGCTTCTTCTCTTGCACTTCCCAGCTGTGGAATTCTCTTCCTCTTACTTACTTCCCTGATAACTATAATCTTCAAATATTCAAGTGTAATGTCAATTGACATCTTCTGATACCTTGATCTTGTTCACCCCCCACCCCATCATCCTTCTCTTTATCCTCTCCCCAAACACTCCTCTTTACTCTTGTTCTCTACCCTCTGTAACCTCTTGCATGCTTGGGGTGAAATGCTTGAAAAAAAAAAAAAAAATATATATATATATATATATATAAATATATATATATATATATATATATATATATATATATATATATAAAGACATTTTATGATATGTTTAACGTTCTTTTTATAGATACAAGTATTTAAGCAAATGCTCTGTTTTATACTTGTATCTATAAAAAGAACGTTAAACATATCATAAAATGTCTTTAAATAAATTGTCGGACCTTGTCCAATTCAAAAATATATATATATATATATATATATATATATATATATATATATATATATATATGATTACATCCTGCTATCATATTATCAAAGAACTTTGTGATTTTTTGTTTTGCTGGTTTCTTCATTTTCACTTACAGCCTTTTCCACTTCCTCACATAATAATATGTATATTTAATCCCATAGCACCAACCGACACAACAAAAATCTCAACAAGAAATCTGAAAAAATCCTTACCAATCAAACAATGATATAAACAGTAAAAGATGATGAAAGTATCAGGAGCATCAAGCACAAAAAAAAATTCAGACAGAAAAAATAAAATCAATTTTATGCTTGCAGAATCCATGCTTCTCTCAAGTATAGATAGAAATCATTATAATTATAATTTTGACAGGGATTTCAAAATAGTTTCCTTCGCCTAACGACTAGGCTTTCCCCTTTCCAGCTTTTTTCCAAGCATTTTCTTTCAACAGAAATTACATTACTTAAGGACTTTCAATAGCAGCAACAATTAAAATGGATAGTACAAGGATATATCGATTATCAAAAAAGCATGATAGTAGGTGCGAGATGCAAGGGGCATCTAATTTCTAAAATTGTGGTGATATTTGACATCACTTGATCTATCTACTGTGCCACATGTGTCCTGGGAATACCTTATAGAATCTAACACTGTCCACTATGGACAATGTTGTAACCAACCATGAGTTCTAAATGATGCTGACTTGAATTGTCTATAGTAAAGTTCCTACAAAAGGTAGTGAAGGAATTAAAGAATTAAACATTAAGTGCAAGAAGACGGAAAATAATGACAACATCAAGATATGGATTACTTCGAACAAAAGGTAACAAAGAGAGTCCCCGACGATACTGGAAAGAGTTAGTGGCTTCTCGGTCAATGAATACCAAATATTTCCTTGTAAGAGAACGGTTACTATTTTAACTTTTATTGTCTTTTGGCAAATATTATCAAATTATCGTTGTTGGAGACATAACATTTTTACTTATACTCACTTATGAAACAAATATAAAGGTGCTTTCTTTTTCTTTTTTTTTTGCACTTAAATTATGAGGAATTAGGAAATTCTGTCCAAAGAGATTTAAGTCTTAAAGAGACTGAAGAACCATTAATGACAGCAAACTATCATTTAAGAAACTAAGAAATTAACTGTATTCAAACAATGAAACAAAAATTGGATAATTCACTAGTGAAGAACACTTTCAAGTCATTTGTACAAAGGCATTATAGTAAACATTTAAACAATGTTAACCTTTGTATTCATACATAAGTTATCTGGAATCTAAGTTAATACATTACTTTAGAAATACATTATACCAGAATAATTAATCACCTATTCTTAGAATTTATGTTCACAATAAGAAATAACCCAAATTATATAAAATTTGTCATAAAAATCAATGTTGTGGTAGGATCCACCTAATTTGCATAGTGGAGTACCGACTATATAAATATGGTTGGTACCGGGAAGACATGAGAGGCGAATCAAGAGATTCAACTAGAGACTCTGCCCGACTGCGACTTAGTCAACACATTCTCCAGGAACGGTCTTCCCAGGAATATACAAAAGACTATATGTAAATATTGTGTACACTTTCTTGTTTCAATACATTTTGTTCTAAGTACACTTTGTGTTGCATTATTATTCCATGCATTAGTCAAGTTTCAACAATCAATGATATTGATTGTACACCCCAACTTACATTTTTAGCATTAACATAATCCTAGAATTTGAAACTAAGCAAATTATTAAAAACAATAGGATAACCTCAGTAAAAATAAGTGCTGAACTTCTACATTGTATCTAATCTCCTCTATGGCATTGAATACTGGACAATTTCCTCACTGATGAAGAGATTCAAAGGAACAGAAATGTGGTTCTACAGTTGGATGCTGAGGATACTACACACTGAACATGTGGGTAACAAGGAAGTTTTAAAGAAAATAAAAGTAAAAGGACACAGAGAGTAACCTATTTAACAAGTTTGTGCAAATGGATGGCAGAGGGCAAACAAAGAAGAATGATAACAGAACAAGAATTTGTGGAGAGCTATGATTGCCCATGTCAGAATGTGGGCAATCATGGCTCTCCACAACTTCCACAATGGACACAGCATATAAAAGAAGATAATTTGAAATAAAACTCTGATTTATTTAAAAATTGGCATGTATTGTATAATAGGGCAAATTATGGCCTGCTGGATATATATGGCCAACCTGATTAAGTGATACAGCCTGCAAGAGCCCAATGAACATTAGTTTTTAATATCCACTAAAAAGAAAATTCAGTAAATGAAAACAAAGAGAGAAACCATGATTATTTAATAGTAAAATCAGAAGACCATAAAAGCTAGACAAGAGAGATGGAAGAAGAATTGTGAGAATGTTGTCAAGCAAACCAAAATTAAGAGCCAGACAAGCAAGGAGTGAATGCAGTTTTAACAGTGAGGTTTCAGTTAATACAGAATGTAGATTATTGCAAAAAATAACTTGAATGGGCGTATAGCAGCCAAACATTCATCATTAACCAAAAAACATTGGAATTAAAGATTGATCTAATCAAAAGAACATCTAACATGGGATGCTGGAAAGTGGCAAAAAGTAATTTTTAGTAATGGATGCAAATAATTACATTCTAATGCAATGGAATATGTAAGAAGATCAGTGGGAGGAAAAGAAACAATGCAAGATACATCACAAAGATAGTAAAATTTGGTAATGCCACACAGTGGTGTGGGATTGCATCAAAAGTGATAGTAGAAGAAAATTGGTAAAAGTTAATGGAAACCTAAAAAAATGACTATTATATTAGTTTACTATGGTCTAATCTTCTGCCAGAGTACAAAGTGGGAAAAAATTTTCAAAATAATGTGGCTTCTTGCAATGTATCACATGCAACAAAAACGTTTCTTGTTTATGGTGTTTATCTTTTGGAAGACTGTCCAGCACAAATTCCCGATCTTGATATAATTTGACCATTATTGTGGGAACTGAAGAAACAATTGCTCCAATGAACCCCACACAATCTCCAACAACTTTGAGATTGCTGCTAAGAAAAATTCCCCATTGAGAAAATCTGGACCTTGTTCCATATTGAATCAAGACCATTATTCAAGACAAAAGCAGCAACACTTAACTTCATACTTTGACATTTTATGCTTTCTGGAATAACAAAAATCATATTTGCAAAAAAATCCTTTTTAAGTTAGAAGAGATGAATCTGTGAAATTATTGCAAGTGGCCCAGTATTTTTTGCATGACCTTTTCCAGCATCACCATGCTTAAGATGCTCTCTCATCCACCATACAGCATTAGTAAAAATGTAGTAACTTGTTTTCTGGCCCTCAAAGATCATAAAATGTACAGAGAATAGCATGTGGTTAATCAATCATGATTTTGAGGTAAAATTAACAAAAGAAATTAATTTACAAAATGCATGGTTGGTAGCAAAATGAGCAGCCCAAAATGCAAATTACAGATTGGAGAAATCAAAATCAAACCAGTGCAACAATTTAAATTTCTAAGAAGAGGACAAAAAGTGTGCGTCACTGAGATCTATATTGGGATAGTTAAAGATGCCTTCCAAAAGTTAAGTATTAAGGAACAGGAAAATGTTGTTAAAAACAAAGAAAAGACTACTGAACTGTTATGTAATATCAGTCCTCCTATGTGACAATGAATGCTGAACAATCTCCTCAAAGATGAAGAGGCTTGAAGCAGTAGAAATATGGTTCTACAGAAGGATGTTGAGAATGCCATGAACTGAATATGTGAGCAACAACAAAGTTTTAGAGAAAATGGAAACAAAAAGGATTTAACATCAGGAAGAGATAGTTGAAATTTATAGGACACATAATGAGGAAAGAAGACTTGGAAAATTTGATACTCACAGGGCAGAGTGAAGGCAAGAGGGACAGAGGAAAACAATAGCATAACCTGACTAGTGAGCTTCATTAATTGGATAGCAGAAGATAGTTTCAGAGAGATAACAAGAAGACAAAATTTATAAAGGACAGGAAATTGTGGAGAGCCAACGTCCTGAACGTACACAACACATAGAATTAATTTACCAATGTAGCCCAAAAGACTTGCATGTCAGTGTATTGTTAGCAGTCTAGCAGTATATTTTGATTAGAAAAGCCAAAGTATTGATAACTAGGTAGATAAATGGTTTAAATATTAACAGTATTATGAAGTTTAAAAATAACTATGAAGGAAGTAATGGAATAAAAAATTTAGATAGGTTTGGACATGTGATTAGAAGAGACGACCTGTTCCCGCACATCACAAAAAAAAAAACAAAAAAAAACGTTGAGAAAAACAACTTGTCTCCTAGTGAATGCGACTTGTATGTGCCAATTGATTTTAGATAAATAGAAAACACTTTTTTATGTGTTTTGAACACAGTGGATGGAAGAGAGACTAGTAATCAATGACCTGTATTGAACATGGCAAATTTTTCCAATATGTGTCTTGACCATTCCTGAAAGCATTTCGAGTTAAGGCATTGATGACATTCCGTGATGAGACATTTTGAAAGAAACTTTTTTTTTTTTATGTTATATATCAAGGGTAGGTAAAAAGTTTTTCATGGAGGGCTACATTTTGTAAAGTGGGCTGCATTACAATAACATGAGTTTCACAATGACAATTTTTTTTTACTGTTGTTCTCCCAGTACAAGGCTCAAGAGCTACTCAAGATAAACTATATGAAGTTAGTGTAAGGTTGTACAATGGAAGGGAGCAAGAGCTGCATACTATGAGTATTTGTAGGATATGTAGCTGTTAACCCTAACTTGAAGAGGTTAAGATTATAGTGGTCAGGGAAGCATCCTCTTGAGAGCCATTCCACAATGTAGCAGAATCTGTCAAAGTGGAACTTCCTCCTCACCAATAAAATATGAAGGGAATGAGGAGGAATCAATTCAGTGTATGTGGCATGGAGGGTTCAGGCTGTGAGTATCTGAACTGATAGAAACAAGAAATGTAGTTTGCTTGAACATCTACCATGAAAATATTAATAATGTACTAGCTAGATTTTAACTGCGGGACAAGGGCTTCAGGGTGGAAAACAATTCATCCCCCACAAGATAGTGCAAATGTTTTTAAACTCTGTCAAGCCTGCAAAGGGAGGATTGGGTAACCCATTCCAAGTGCGGCTGCAATACTCAATTTGTGATCTGATCTGGTTCTTGTAAAGATAGAACATGGCAGAACAAGTCTGGTACTCTTTGGGGCAGTACAAGGAACGGAACATTTTTTTTTCCAGCATCTTTAGCAATGAATTGTATGAACAAGTTCTACTTGAGGTCTGGGATGAGCTTGAGTTCCAACAGATGTTCAAGGCAAGCAGTCTCATGTCCATCATGACTGGAGAAAACTCCTGGTCTGCTTTGTAATGGCAAGATGTTACAAGCTCAGCTTTGGAGGTACTGAATGTTACAACACTGAGCATATATAAATAAAAATCAATCATATGTGTGCATGTTATTTACGCACACATTTCCATATGAGACATTTTGTGAACAGTTTAAGTTTAAGATTTAATACGTTTATTACTATTAATGAGCTTTGTACAGCTGAGGAAAATCTTTTACAGTAATGAGAAATACTCAATAGACTTTGGGAGATGTTTATAGTAAAGCACAGAAATAATGCCATATATGCACCGCTCTTCATTAATGAATTGAGCCCTCTGGCTGCTGGCGTTTGTATACATCCGTATATAATACATTAAAATTTCCCTTTCTCTGCCATGTGCTGATAGCTTAGGGGTAGAATCTCTGTTTGATGCCAAATCAGTCAGGTTTCAATCCCAACGTGAAGCAATTGGATGTCTAGCCACACTACTGAATTGTGATATTTGTATACATCCGTATATAATACATTAAAATTCCCCTTTCTCTGCCATGTGCTGATAGCTTAGGGGTAGAATCTCTGTTTGATGCCAAATCAGTCAGGTTTCAATCCCAACGTGAAGCAATTGGATGTCTAGCCACACTACTGAATTGTGATATTTGTATACATCCATATATAATACATTAAAATTCCCCTTTCTCTGCCATGTGCTGATAGCTTAGGGGTAGAATCTCTGTTTGATGCCAAATCAGTCAGGTTTCAATCCCAACGTGAAGCAATTGGATGTCTAGCCACACTACTGAATTGTGATATAGCGAAACAGGCTTGTATGTGGATGACTATATATATATATATATATATATATATATATATATATATATATATATATATATATATATATATATATACAGTTGGTGTACACGCAGGCACCTATATTTCTGTCAGTTTCGATTGTACCAATGAATGGTCATTGACATCAGTACAGTATGGGACATAGCAATCCAGGTGCTCATGTTAGTACGTAATGTAATATGTCAATTTTACAGAAAGTGAGTTTCTTGGGAGCTATTAAATCTTTTCCAGTTATAGCAAATGTCTTTTGCATGGTTTAAATATTGTTTCTGGAAATTCTCAGCCACTTGACTAACTCTCATTGAGTCATCTTTTCCTTCAAAGTCACAACCTTCATCTATGTATCAGCAAAAATTTGAGCCACGATTTTATTGTAAAAAGCAAGCTAATGTTCAACTATAATAACTTGCCATGGCACCTAATGCACATGTGAATAAGATGAAACAATGCTTACTTAGAAATTTGCATATCATGACTTCATCTCAGATCTTTCATTGGCTAAATGGTTTTGCATGGCCTTTTTTTCAGTTTAAGTTGCCTAAAGTGATGTATCTTCTGTTACATGACCCCTACAAAAACAAATTATTTTTCAATCCTAATAGCCCACAGATATTACTGATAAAAGCTAAACAATCTTAACTTAGTAAAATAAAGGTGTATATTCTTTTTAAATAATTTTCCCAACATTTTTGCATGTCAGTGTGTATTAACAAAATATTTCTGATAAAATGGAGGAAAAATGATAAACAATTTTGCAATTAAGTAAAATTTGTTTTAGTAAATTTTTATATTCAGTCTGTGTGCTGTGGATTGAAAATGAAGAGAGATTACTGTTAAAACCCATTTTCTTCCCATCCAGTGTTGCACATTGAGCCTTGCCTGGGGTGTTATGATTTCAAGGTCATTAAATGTGCATGAATTTTCAAGACTGGGGAAAACTAGATGATGCTCCATAGTTCGTAATTGGCAGTTGGAATCATCATTGGTGGCATATCCCCATTTCTGACAGTTGGCTCTACAGTGACCCAGGTAAAAGCCAATGTTTTGAATGCTGATTTTCTAAGCATATCTTTCACATTTAGATTAGCATAACTCATTCCATTTGATCTTATCCGGTATGAAGCTGGATATGCTTGAAGTGTCGTAGTTATTCATACAAAAAGTAGAACTGGCAAGCAGGGTTCAAATTCTGGTCAAGACTGTTATATTAACTTTCATGCAAAAGCTCTCAGGGAAAGGTATGAACCTAACTCAAACTGTGTCCTATAGACTTTGGTGGCAACCAGTCTAGAAAAAGGAAAAACTAAATCTAAATCCAGCCTGGTTAAAGTTGGGCTCGATCATGCAATCTTGCCCAGAAAACACACTGCTACTATGACAGTAGTACATATGTTGCTTCTATGGCCCCCCAATAAGGTCACAGGTTTCCTGATTGTGATATATTATAGATAGGCAAAAAGATACTTAGTCTTATTTATTTGATACAGAAATTCATAGGAAACAGCTTAATCCTAGTTTTATATCACAAATTAATCTTATATTAAAAACAAGCATTTCTATTTATATACTTTTAGTTTGGTTGTTTTTGTCTAGTAGCATATCAACACCTCTATGGGTTATTTAATGCTGAAATATAAATATTTTGTATGCAGTTTTATGTTTTCAACTGCAGATATTTTGTACATAATTTTATACTTTCAGGGCAAATGTATGTTTTTTTAGATATTTAATTTGTAGATGATAAAATGTATTGCTGGTATTTTACTATAAAAATGTATTTTTATACTTTAGTGCTGTATTGATTATCATTTTGCTATAAAAATGTATTACTACTGGTTATTTATCTTATAAATATATTATTGGCATTTTTACCATAATGTATTTTTATACTTTCTTAGTGAACTACCATACAAATATCAAAACACTATTTTCCCCATAGCTGGGACCTCAACAGGTTCTACCACCTTGGGTCAGGGTGGACCTGAGAACAACAGTAATTATGAGATGGTTCCCCACTCCTCAAAACCTACAATCTCTAGATCAGAAGCCTTGCTGTCAGATGTAGTTTATCATCATACCGAGGACTTTTAAAATCTATGGTAGCAAACTAAAATGAATTTCAACTGTAAAATTTAATATATATCCAAAATACAAACATGTACTCTTCAAATTTCCAAAGATTTATCAGACAAGTTTGTCTGACATAAGCTTCCAGTTCAAATGATGCACACCCATTATGCTCATCTCAAACTGAAATTAGTGTCAAATTTCCAAAGATTTGTTAGACAAGTCTGTGCGACATAAGCTTCCAGCTCAAATGATATACACCCATTATGCTCATCTCAAATTGAAATTAGTGTCAAATTTAAAAAGTAAAAAATACTGATATTAAATAACTTGCCAATTGCATGATTTTATTTGAAAGCTAAAAATGTCATTTTAAATATAACCACCATTTTAGTTGATTCTTCATTTGGTGATTGACAATACAAAGCAATGAGTGCAAGAGTTTTCTAAATCCATTAATGACTTGACTATTCATAAATAAAATCAGTTTCTTGTTTGAAGTAGAAAAAAATAAAATATACTGATTTCCAAGGTCACATTTTAATCTGGCAGGGAGAGACATGAAAACTCATTAATTTCATTATTATTTTTACTTTTTATTGCACTGCATTTCTGTGATTTGCCCATTTTATTATTGGAGGAAGCACTGGATGATGTATGAAACAGAGTCCTGTTTTTTATGGGCAGATTCTTCTATTGGAATCTGTAAAAATGGTTTTGAAGTTGAAAATACTATTCTAAAGATGATGTGTGTACACAGGAAATGATCAACAAAATCCATCTTTATTTTTGCTTGTGAAATATTTAGCATGAAGGGGACATCACTCGGGACTTTGCCCAGAAGCGGGCATGGCTCGGGGCATTGCTAGGAAGGGGTGTCACTCAGGGGTTTACCATGAAAATGTGTTCCTATGACTTTACTATGAAAAATATACTTTTTAATTGAAAAATTGATTTTTTCCCAATCATCTTTTGTGGAATAGATTTTATCCTCTGTGTTGATATTTTCATCATAAAAAATGTTACTGAATTTATTTACAACAAGCCAAATTCTATACACCTTGCTGCATGTCACACTTTCTTTTTGTAAGAAAATGATGATTGATTTTAAATCATTGTTATAATTTTTGGAGAAAAATGATCTATTTCAATATTACTTAATGATCTTGTTGATGTGACCTCCATCTTCTGGCTTTCTCCTATATTTTGGATAGGAGTCATTCTCTTGTTTAAATTTAAAATTAATTTTATAAAGGGAAAAAAAAATTTCAGGCGTGGGGGGGGGTAAAAATCGCTTGATCTGACCCCTTTGATATGCATTTGATCTCAACACTGATATGACAGTTGAATTGTCGTAACAAATATGTATTGTGAGGCACTACCCACTGATTGGTGATTTCTTGCTCAACTTGACATCCATATGGTCTCATTTTGATCTTGCCAATGTGACCTTCGTCTTCTGGCTTTCTCCTCCTAAATTTTGGATAAGAGTCATTCTTTTATACAAATTGAATTTGAATCAAAGGGAAAACATCTCAGTGGGGGGTTTGTGCCCCCTGGGGAGCACGTTTGACCTGGGTCATATAGTTTCAGAATATATATGGTTATGGGGGTCTATCTCCAAAACCCTAGAAGGAGTTTGATAATAAACAGACAGGCAAAGGCTCCAACTTTATATATATGGACATAATATCTTGACCGTGTTTTGAAAAAAAAAAAAAAAAAAAAAAATGAATCACTTTATAAAACACACACAAACTATTTCTAATTCTAACAGTTGAAATATAATCCTTGATAATGGCTAAAAGTATAGCCGAAAGCGCTCGGAAAAGAACATTCGGACAATTTTTATATAATTTATCCTCTGAAAAGAAAAACTTTATTAGATCGCATGAGAAATTATATAAAAAACTAAATAAAAGCACCTTGTCAGTCGTTTTTAATGAAATGTGCTTGAAAGAAGGATTGCTGCCTAAATACACAAATATATATATATATATATATATATATATATATATATATATATAGATAGATAGATAGATAGATAGATAGATAGATAGATAGATAGATAGATTACATCTTTGGTAAAAGGCCAGAATTTTTAAGACTAATTTTCAAGACAAGCAGTTCTCTTCATTTATAAAATATGAATCATAATTTTCCTCTATTTAATCTTGTGCTAAGCTTAATAAATGTCTTTAGAGTGAAGTGAATGTTGGGTTATCTTGCCAGTTTAAAAAATCTTGCTTATAATAGAGTTTCTCTTTTCTTCTTATCTTTCAAAATATACTAAATGGGTTGATCACTGATGCATGAAAGACTTGCCCAAGGGATACACACAGGGCTTGGATATGTGCCAACTACCCCATCCTTCAAAATAAGGCTTCTGTCAGTTGTGGAACTCCTTAAAACCCATTAGTGCCAAATGCACATAGTCTAAGAACACTTGGCTTTTCCTAAATTATTTTTTTTTGTTTTTCTATTTATTTGTTTCAATATTATTTATGAACTTCTGCCAAATAATACTACATCATTAATGCTTTATCTCAACTAGCAAGGTTGCTCAGCATTCCCTGGACTGAAATTTTTAAAAAATAGGTAGGTAATCATCGTTCTCTACAGATTATGTTTATTATCTGTGAATTGCTGTGGCTTCTTAGGGAAAGATCATGGAGTGGTTTCACATTGCCTTTTCCATAGTTTTGAATTCAGTTTAGTCCTTCTAGATTGGTTGCTATTTGAGAGTAGAGAGCATAGTCTTCACAGCTATTAAAACTAAAGCTGATTAGGAGAAGAGATGGTTTCATACCTTTTCTAAGAGCATTTTTTTTTTTTTTTTTTTTTTTTAAGCGTATCACCCCAAGCAAGGCTGGAGGCCACTATCATGCAAGGGGTTAAAGAAGGGTTGGAGGAAGAGCAGATAGGAGTGGTAAAGGAGAGGATGTGGAGAAAGAGAAAGACAGTGGGTCGATCAAGGCAAGGGGGTTACAGAAGATTTGGAGTGAGAGCAGATAGGAATGAAAAATGAAAGGATGTGGAGAAGGGAAGTAGATAGATCAAGGCAACTGGAGATGTCGATTGACGCTACACTTAAACCGTTGGAGATTGTATTTGTCAGGGAAACAGTAATAGGGAAGGGAGTTCCATAGGCGAGATGTGCAAGACATGAAGCTATTGGAGTAGAAGAGACATCTACATCTAACAGTTTCAACGGTGTAGGGGTGGGAACGGGATGCCAGCCTCATAGGACATTTAAATTCACGAGGCCTAGGGACAAGCGAAAGCAGCTCTTCGGAGCAATTACCGTGAAAGTACTTGTAAAAAAGGCAGAGCGAGGCAACATTGCGTCTGTGAGAGAGTGACTGCAGACAAGATGACAGATCAGGGCCAATCACATTGCATATCCGTCTCTGGATCTTATCAAGGACCCTGAGGCAAACAGCAGGGTCCCCAGACCATATATGGCAGCAATACTCCATGCAAGGGCGAATGGTCGATTTATAGATTTGGAGGATAGATTCCGGGGAGAAAAATTTCCTGGCTCGGCACAGGGAACCAACTTTCCTTGTGGTGGATGATGCAACTGACTCGATGTATTTGTTCCATCTCAGATCAGCGAACACGTGAGGCCGAGCAGCCGCAGAGAGGAGCTCTCGAGAAGTTGGTCTTCAGACATTCTAATGGGATGCAGGGATGGATCCTTGTGGTGGTTAATAGAGAGCAGTTTTGTTTTAAAGGCGTTAAAGTTAACCATCCATTTCTCGCCCCAGTTCACAACCGATTGGAGGTCCTTTTCTATTCGAACTGCCAGGTTAACTTTGTCAGCATCACTAGATTTGTGTTTGAGGCAGGAGTAAATAGTGGTGTCATCAGCGTAGATGCCGATTTGGGAGTCTATGGCATCAGGAAGGTCGTTTATAAATATGAGGAACAGAGTGTAGGGCCTAGGATGGAGCCTTGAGGAACACCTGCGTTAGTGGGATAGGAGCTGGAGATGAATCCACTGAGAACGACCTTCAAATCCCGGTTTGACAGGAATGATTGTATTAGGTCAAACAATCGACCTGTGATACCATAACCCTGGAGCTTGCGAAGAAGGCCGGCATGCCAAACTCTATCGAATGCTTTGGAGATGTCAAGGGCCACGGCACGAGATTCACCATTATTATGGATAGCTTGGTAGACAAATTCAGTGATGGCCGTAAGCACATCGGCAGTAGATCGGGCAAAGCGGAAACCATACTGCTTGTCTTAGAGCAGATCATGGGATATCAGATGATTAATCACTTCGGTATTGATAATGGCCTCGAAGACTTTGCCGAAGAGGGGTAGGAGACTGATAGGATGGTAATTGGAAGGGTCGGAGGGGTCACCAGAGTTCTTAAAGACAGGAACAATGGTTGAGGACATCCAGCAGTCAGGAAAACAGGACTCCTTGAGGCAGCGGTTGTATAATTTAGAGAGGGCAGGCGCCAGTTCAGGTGTGCATTTCTTCAGGACAATGGCTGGTATCCCGTCACCACCAGTAGCCTTGTGGTGATCTAAGTTAGAAATAATGCCCAATACCGATGACGGGGTTATGTGCAATCCGTCCAAGAGGACCTCAGTTCTGGGAGGGAAATCGGGCAAGGGTACCCCGGAAGAATCTAGCGTAGAATTGGAAGAAAACTTCCGAGCAAAGCATTCGGCCTTGTCGGCAGAGGTGGTCAGGACCTCAAACTGATTGAACAGGGTTTGTTATTGTTCAGAACGCTCTTGCAGAGGTGCCAATAATCTTTGGAGCCAAATTTGCGGGATGCAATACGTTCCTTCATCCAAGCAGCAAATAGTGACTTGGCATCGTTGAGGATACGCTTACACTCGTTGCGGGCAGAGGTAAATAGACGTCGATTGGAGTCGGACATATCACTACGAAAACGGTGGAAGAAGTGGTTCCTATGTGCAATGGCGGCTGAGCAAGCAGCTGTGAGCCAGGGGGAGGAGCACGGTTTGACCTTGAATTTCCTGGAGGGGATGAAAGCTTCGATTCCAGCTTTAATCCAGGAAGAGAACTCAGAAGCACAATCTTGAGTGGGGAGCTTAAATACAGCATCCCAGGAGACATCGCGGAGGAAGTCACGAAACGAGTCCCAGTCAGCCCGTTGGTAGCAGAATGTGTTTCTGGTGGTAGGAGGCTCCTTGCAGGGTGTGGGGCTGAAGGAGATGCTAACAGACACTACAGCATGATCGGAGTTACTGATAGGACAGAGCTGCGTGGAACTACAAGACTCAGGGATGGAGGTAAAACACAGGTCGAGGAGTGAGGCCTTACAGTCACGGTTGTAAGCAAAACGCGTGGGGAAATCGATTATCTGAGTGAGGGATTGAGAGACTGAAAAGTTGAGAGTATGAATGCCTGCGAGGTCGGTAGTAGCGTTCTTAAGCCATTGGTTGTGATGGGCGTTAAAATCGCCAAACACAAATATGTGAGCGTACGGATGGACAGAGAGGGCCCTATCTATGCTGTCAGAAATGACATCGAGTATCCCACAGTCCTGAGAGGATGGAGAGCGGTAGAGGAAGAAAAGATAGCTTACAGCATTGAGAAGAGATAGCCGGAGACACAAGTATGAATGATCCAGCGATTCGAGAGAGCACTCTCTAGCCAGAGGGAGATGGTCCTTGACGTAGACACCCAGGCCATGCATGTGGGTTAGAGAGTCTTTTCTGAGGAGAGGAAGGAATAGAGGAGTCAAGATTGGTCTCACACAGGGCCAATATATCCGGGCACTTAGCAATGAGAAAAGACTCAACACAGCAGAAGTTGGTTCTAATGCCACGGATGTTGGAGAAGGAGATATTTAAAGGTTTGGGTGATTTTTGGAAGGCTGGTTTAGGTTTATATTTCTGGTTTTTGTAATTCATGTGGGTAATTGGTATTGGAAAAAGAGAAGGCCTGAGTTAAAGGAAGCCGACGGTTATCACCCATGACGCGGGCAGAGAGGGGGTTTGACACAGCCTGAATCATAATGTGGCCTCAGGGTTGCCCACCGGAGATGACTGCAGGGACACCTATCCATGCGCGACATGGCACTACAGACATCCCGATATTATGCAAGTGTTGATCAGAGCGGCCACTCAAACGCTACACAAGAGTTAGGGCTCCTAACTACCAGTCGGAAACAGCAACCAGGGAACTGTCAACCGTGTACCCTCAGAATGAACAGGCAATGCCACAGACTACACGCATCACGGGAGAAACACAGTTTGCCCGTGATCTTGAGTAGGTTACATTGTACTAATCTGGAAAAATAATATTGAAATTGTAAATAAATAAATATATATATCTTCTTTCACTGACTTTTATGAAACTGTATTTCAATAAAAAAAAAAAATCTTCACAGAATTATACACCAAGAATAACCAAAGCCTAAATCAACAGCTGGCTCTGGCTCCTTCATCTAGTTATGAATATTTATATACTCGGAAGCACAAACTTCGTCCACTTAACCTTTATCACAATGAAGGTGATAAAGTTAATTAGTTCATCGCATGTCATCCAATAATGACTGGAGAACATTCCAATGTAAAATAGTAAAGGGAAAAAAAAAGTAAGATGTAATTAGTTTGAAACCATCAATGTTTGCAACAATTTATCAAACATATATAAAAAAAAAATATATATTTGTTAGGTGTTAAAGAGCTGGAAGACAATTACTATTAACAGTACAAGAGAGAAAAGCCCTTCATATAAAAATCACCTTTACTACAGATATTGTTGTGAATGTGTTTGATCTCACCAGTATTGCTACCATTTATTTTCTATTTACATTATTCGGACTATTGTCTTCATCTTTGTTGCCATATTTATCACAACGTTTTGGCCGTTGTATGCTCTGGCCTTCTTCAAACTGAACCCTTCATTTTTCAGGGGTAGACTGTTCTAGTTCCACGGGGCATGTCTAATAATGTCAGTTATCAGTTATCTCCTGTTAAGTCACCTCTCCAAGTTCTCCACTCCCTTAACCAGGTATTGAACTCACAACTCTTTGGGTCCTGTCACTGTGCCATGTGTCCTTAAGGACATCTGTGTATGAATTTCTGGAACTTATAAACTTAATGTCTTCAGCAAACATTTTTACCAGTGCTCATATTGCAATTTTTGCTGTCATCATTGCATGTTTTTTACCAAAGCTCATATTGCAATTTTCATTGTTATTATTGCTTTTCTCTGGCACTCCTTATTACTGGTTCTCATATTGTATTCATTTCTATGCTTGGTCGACTCAGGAGATTTTTGTGGCCTAGCATATGTGCTGATCCCTTAAGTTTATGAATTTTCCAATGATTTTTTTTCCAATTTTTGTCTATGATTTCAACCTGATCCCACAGAGGGCGGTGATCTCCCTTTTCTTTCCATATGCGGTCAGCATTTTTCCACTTCCCCTCGTGTTACAGCTTTTTGGTGTTTTTGTAGCCCTACCTTAAGGGGGCAGCCTGTCTCCTCTTTATGTTTCTTTCCGCAGCTGCACAGGATGGTGTACACACAGTCTTTAGTCATGTTCTCCTCTATGGGGGCGTCTTACTTAGGAGAGGTATCTGCAAAGTGTCACCCAGCTTTTGAAGGTTGTCCTGATGTTGTATGGACCGCAGATCCTTTGCATTTTCTCCGATAACCCTTTCACATAAGGCAGGCAGAATGTTTTCTGAGTGTTGTTGAGTCATCCTCAATCCCTTCATATTTCATTGGTAAGATGGAAGTTCCATTTGAATAGTTTCTTCCCAAGATCTGCTGCTTTGTGGAACAGACTCCCAACAGGATGTTTTACCAATCACTACAATCTTGACCTCTTCAATTCTATGGTTAATCATTATTTTCCTGCATAACCCCATGAAATTCACTTCTTTTCTTATGCTCATGTATTACCATGCACTAACCCTCTACCATGAGTGGCTCTTTGGTCTTGTATTGAGTGAACATCAGTTAAAAAAAAGAAGAAAAGCTCCTACTTTGTGGAAGAAACCCTCAAGAGGATACATCCACAAGCACTACAATATTACAAGTCTCATGTTAGCAGTTATCTATCCGACATATTCTCATAATTCATTTTAATTTTAATAGTATTCTTTAGATATCCTTTTTCATGCTTCATTTTATTGACCAAATAATATGAATATTTCAAATAACAATAAATTGGCTACCCACTTTATTTCCAACTATTTTTAAGTGATAACTGACTTAAAAAAAATGCCAATGCTTTACAGGAAAAGACATAGATATGTCAGAAAACCAGTATTGCTCTTTGTGAAAAATATGTAAATAAAAAGCATGTAAATAAAAATGATTTTATTCTTAACTTTCTGTGAGGAATTTCTAAGATGCCACTCTCCAAATCAAAATGAGAAAAAAAATGTTGTTTGCATGAATTGTGAAATAATTATTTTTATGCTTGTTTACCGAAGCTGTTAAAAGTAACAACATAAATAATTCTTTTTCCCAATTATTATTGTTGTATTCTGCATTTTGATGGAGATTGTCTTTTCACCCCACTCTCCCTACACAAACCAACCAGCTCCATAAATGTCTTGGAACGGGCGGCATTATCTCCCCTGAATAGGTGACGCCATTTAACATTAAGTGACCAAATTCACAATAACATTTCATGTTAAACTTTTGACTAACAAAATTTAAAAAAAAACAAAAAAAATGTCGTCCTAAATGTAATAAAGGGAGCTAAAGAAAGAGAGAAGAAAGGACTAAACATCAATTACAAGAAGACAGCATGTGTGGCTGTTAGCATGACTAAAGAGTTAAATCTGAGTCTCGTGAGTTTCCCAATCACACCATAAAAAACAACTTGAAAAAGACCAATCCCAGAAAAAAACAAAAAAAAAACAAATGAAAACTACAGGCCAAGTTCATCTTCCTCAGAGACTGCCATTCACCCTGTAGTTCACTGTGACTAACAAGCATGAATTTTTCTCCTGATGATGGCCAAATTGGCTGAAACTAGTCAAGGAACCTAATGAAAAAGTGAAACAAAAATTTTAATATACAACCCAGTATGTCTGAAATTTTAATTTTTAACAATTTTTATTGTTCAAGACACACACACACACATTATATATATATATATATATATATATATATAAAGATTCCTCCTAAGAAAGCATGATTAAATAAGTTGACTTAAAACCACGAGTTTAATGAAATCCTCAACTTTTAAAGTCAATAAACAAGGCCCATTAATGTCAAGCAAAGTGCAAAATCTCAAAATTCTCCTCAAAACCATTAAGGAAAACTAATTAGTGGATTTAAGAAAAGACTAATTAACGACTTTATTGAGTCTCGTCAATCACTGCCCTCGATCAAGTCTTCATTAAATTACTCTAGATTAATTATTGCCAGACTGTGCATTGACAACTGTGTATTTTCGCATTATATATGTATATATGTGTGTGTGTATGTGTGTGTGTGTGTGTGTGTGTGTGTGTGTGTGTGTGCGCGTGCGTGTGAGTAAATATCATATGAAAGAGAAAGAATGCATTTATGTTGTTGTCGGGAAGGCATTTACATTTGTCAACAAATATACATAATATACTTAAATGTTATCATTTATAATCAGTATATTACCAAAGATTTTACAAATATTGAATGTACTTACGTATGAAAAATTTGCTAAAGCTATTGATGCCTGCTCAAAGGCTAACATACTTGATTTTCAAATAGACAGGATGGTTGGAATAAAAGTAGTGGGTGGATATTTTAAATAATTTTTTTTTTAATAATTTTCAATAATGAAATACTTTGATCTAGATATCTAATAAAAAGGGTCATTGGAATAAGGATATCCTGGGTGACCTTTCTGGAAAAAAAAAATTATCCTCTTCAATCTATTTGAAACTCAATGGCATACAACTTTACTATCTTTCATATATATATATATATATATATATATATATATATATATATATATATATATATATATATATATATATTATGCACATACACAAGGTCTGATCAAAAAGTATTGGAACAATATTTCCTTTAAAAACGTTTGGTTAATAACTAATGAAAGAATTTAAAAAAAAAATTTTTTATTTTTTTATTTTGGACAATTTTCCTAGCTTCCGATGTGAATGTTGGAGTACTTTCAGCTTTCAAAAGCCTTTATTGAAGAGTGTTTATTTTTATACTAAGCTAGTTTCATAATTTTCAAATATCAATTTAACAGTTCCTATTACTGTGCCTATATTATTCACGATCACGAGTCTCGTAACTCATTAGAGTTGTAGGGGCATCACATATATTACAATCACAGCAGAAGTGGTGTGTCTTGAGCAAGATAGCCTGATGAACTCCAACCCCCTCCAGGCTAGTTTGAATTTAGAGTTTTCCTTCTCTGACACTGGTTGCCACCCAAGGCTTTAGAACCTAGTTCTGTCCTATTTATTAATACTTACGGGGGAGAAAAGATGGGTTCATGCCTTTCCCAAGGGTATTAGCACATGAGTGAGTGTAATGAATTCAAATGGAATTCGAATTCAACTCTCCAATTTCTCAATCCAAGCCATAATCCATTAATCCACTGTGCCTCCATTACTATTATTATTATTTAAATTTATTCAGTTGGCTGATTTAGTTTTTATGGCTTATCGACCATTTTACAAGTTATTTAAAACCAGAAAATATTTTTATATTGTAAGATTGTTTTTTTTGGGGGAGATAACTGTTAAGTGATACAAGTTTTACTAATTAAACCTTAGCTGGGGGAGAGAAGAGGGAGATTGATACCTTTTCCAAGCTTATTTTGCATATAATTGAGTATAACGAACCCAACAGGTATTGGAACTTGGATCTCTGATTAACAATTCCAAGTCATTATCCATTACACCAACCACACATCCAAGCTAACAGCACCTGGTATTCCCAAGCAGTCACCCATCTAGATATTAAACATGTTTGATGTTTAACTTCGGTGAACATATGGAAACTGGTGTCTCAACATCATAAGCCAAAATTTATTTAGTTTGTTCCCAAATTTCATAACATTTCATTTTTTTATGTTTAATACTTCAAGTATTTGTAACTGGTTTTTACAGTTTAGTTGTACTTTTTTGTTGTGCTGGTTGGTGATATGTGATTTGATTAAACTAGTATCAGATAAATATCATATATATATACATATAAGATAACAATATATCAATTTTTATATATCAAGAACAATATTTTAGAAAATATGTATGACAAAGTGTAAAAGAAGTTTTCGCATGATGCATTTTGTCCTTTAAGACTAAGACTACATTGGGCTAAATTTGTTACATTGGTGCAACTACACATGCACACAAATGAGGGTTGCTGGGAATTTTAAATTTTTGTTTTTGTATTTTTTTATATAATCCATGAGATTTCATTTAGATTCTTTTTCTTTCCACCATTTTCATTATTAGATATCCCATAATGTGATAATAGAAGATCTGCCAGATCAGTGAAATGTTTTAAGAGACAAAGTTCAAATTTATTGTGGATAACCTTGCAATCAAAGCACTCTCTAAACATGTAGTGAATTGTTTTCTCCTTTGATCAGAGTGGCATTTTTTATGTCAAAATTGTGGTCAGTCTTATGGTGGGCAACCAACATATTTGAGATATATAATTAAATAAATAAAAGGTATATTTAGGTAGCAAGTATTCATCCAAACTAATTTTATTAAATTCAACTGAAAAAGGTATGTGTTCAATTTTTTTTTTATTCTATTTTTTACAATTTTCAAATAAGATGCTGGATATTAGGATTGAAATCGTGGATAAATTGCCTGAGGTTCATGTTTGTTGTTTTAATTCATCTACTTTCAATAACTATCTCAGTTATTATCAAGAACCATATGCTGTAACATAATGACTGAGTCAAAAGTTCTTTAACAAAACTTGTTTAGAGATTATATATAAAGGGTGTTTCATTAAGATGGATCAAAGTCAGCAGTAAATGAATCAGTGTTATTGGTGAAAATTTATTTATTTCTCTATTGGATCATGTTATTTAAGTCATGGCAATTATGTGTGAAAAATAATATTGCCCAAATGTCTGCCAAATCTTAAAGAAAAGAAAAAAAATCATTAGATGCTTAAACTTAATTCACATTTAAAATAGGTCCAAGTTATTTGGAACACCCTTTATATATGTGTGTATGTGTGTGTGTGTGTGCGACCTTTTTGAAATTATTGATTACCTTTACAGCTCAATCAGTAAAACACTACGTTCAACGCTTAAAGATAGTGAACGTTAAGTTCTAATCTCTGGCTCTTTATATTACATCTGCTTATTGATCTGGTCATTGTGATAAAAGCAACAATGATTAGATGAACAAAAAAAAAATGAAATGATTGAAATTCAAACAACACCCGTCTTACATTCACATTTTTTTCTTTCCTCTATAATTCACCCAAACAACAACTAATTTTTGCTCCAGTCTTTACTGGATGCATAGTAGGTAGATTTTATAGTCATTTATATTGTGGAACAAGGAATGCGATATTCATGCTCAGAATGTTATCAGAAAGAGCAATACAGATGCAGAAGGACGTGCACCTATGTTTCATAGACTACGCAAAGGCCTTTGACAAAATACACCATAAGGATCTTCTGGAACTGCTCAGCAACCTCGATATATTCAGGAAAGATAATCAGAATAACCAAGAATCTATACTGGCAGCAAACAGCATGCATGCGCATAGAGAACGAGTTCAGTGGATATACAAAAATAGAAAGGGGTGTAATGCAAGGATGCATCTCCTCACCTGACCTGTTCAACCTATACAGTGAGGCAATTTTGAGAGAATTGGAAACCTACCAGAAACCCACAATCTTAACAACATGAGATACGCAGATGACACAGTACTGATAGCAGACACAAAAAAGAAATTACAAAATCTCCTACAGAACGTAGCGACAGAGAGTGAGAAGAAAGGACTAAGCATAAACTACAAGAAAACAGAATGCATGGTCATCAGTAAGAGGATGAGTCCGAAGTGCAATTTGCTTATCGAGAACACTAGAATCAAGCAGACATGAAAGTTTAAATATCTGAGAAGCTTTTTGACAAGGGACAGTAAGTGCAACATTGAGATCTGTAGATGCATTGGGATGGCCAAGGACGCATTCCAAAAGCTGAGCAGAGTATTGTGAGACAGGAGGATTTCTTTGGTAACAAAGAAAAGAATATTGAGCTGTTACGTGACATCTGTCCTTCTTTATGGCAGCGAATGTTGGATGACTTCCTCAAAGATGAAGAAGAGACTCGAGGTGATGGTGATGTGGTTCTACAGAATAAGGATATCATGGCCCAAGCATACGAGCAATGATGAGGCTTGAATTGAGGGAAAGAGAGACAAGGGAAAACAATACATGACATACCTAGTGGGCTTAAGCAAGTGGATGACAGAATGTGGTCTGGAGGAGGAAGCAGATGGAAGGAAATTGTTGAGAGCTGCAAGGGATAGAGGGAGGTGGAGAGCCATGATCGCCTATGTCCTGAAAGGACAAGGCACATAAAAAGAAGAAATTCCAGAAGAACATCTTTCAATAAAAAGTAAACCATTGAATATTTCAATGAATATACAAAAATAGAAACAGGTGTAAGGCAAGGATGCATCTTCTCACCGGACCTGTTCAATCTATACAGAGAAGCAGTTCTAAGAGAATTGGAAACCCTACCAAGATTTAGCATTGGCAGCTACAATCTTAACAACATAAGATACGTAGATGACATAGTACTGATGGCAGACATAGAAAAGAAATTACAAAATCTCCTACAGAAGGTAGCGACGGAGAGTGAGAAGAAGGGAGTAAGCATAAACAACAACAAGACAGAATGCATGGTCATCAGTAAAAGGATGAGCCTGAAATGCAATTTGCTTATCAGGAACACTAGAATCAAGTAGACATGAAAGTTTAAATATCTGAGAAGCATTTTGACAGGGGACAGTAAGTGCAACATTGAGATCTGTAGATGTATTGGGATGGCCAAGGATGCATTCCAAAAGCTGAGCAGAGTATTGCAAGACAAGAGGATTTCTTTGGTAACAAAGTAAAGAATACTGAGCTGTTATGTGATATCTGTCCTTCTTTATGGCAATGAATGTTGCATGATTTCCTTAAAGATGAAGAAGAGACTCAAGGTGACAGAAATGTGGTTCTACAGAAGGATGCTAAGGATATCATGGACCGAGCGTGTGAGCAACGATGAGATCTTAGAGAGGTTGCAAACAAGGAGGAGGCTTATACTTAATAACAGAAAGAGGCAGCTGAAGTTTCTGGAACACATAATGAGGAAGTGGGGCCTGGAGAATCTGATACTCACGGGTCAAATAGAGGGAAAAAGAGACAAGGGAAAACAATACGTGACATACCTGGTGGACAACTAAGTTGATGACAGAATGTGGTCTGGGGGAGGAAACAGAGAGAAAGAATTTGTTGAGAGCTTCAAGGGACAGAGGGAGTTGGAGGGCCATGATCACCTACGTCCTGAAAGCACATAAAAAGAAAGAATATTGAATTTTGCTTGTACAACCAATTTTTATTACTTTCTATTAACCATCTCAAGAAATCTTTTAATAGAATTTACAAACTTGAAAATAATTAGAATTAATTATAACATTTGTATAAATTAAAACCTTTCACCTTTTTAATAATTACTAAGATTTTTAATCTTCATAATATATACACACATCAGAATTAATCTTTGCCACTTAAAGTGTTTGCATTCAGAACATACCCATTTAATGTGTATACACACAGCTCACTGTTAACTGTGCAAAATTGTTTTTTTGATCTATACAATTTTTTAAATCTATAATCTCTACATCAATAAAATTACTTGTGCTTAAAAGCCTGTCTACTTACAATGAGAGTAATGCCGTCATCCTCAAACAACTGTTACATGAAGCTTTAAGCGTTCCTTGTGGAGAATTTTTCTGAACAAACTATTGAAAGTATACAGACTCCATGATATTTCTCAAAAGCTGATTTTATTGTCATAAAGTTCCTTACAATCTACATGTCCCTTAATTATTCTGTTGATATGGATGTAGTTTTAGGGGGCAAAACAATTTATTTTTCTTCCTTTTTCACATTATATTTACTTTTCAGTAAGAGCAAAATTTCTGTCAAGTTGAAATATATTTGCTACAACTAGTATTGAATCAGGTTCAGAATTGTAGCATATTTTCCACTGCCAAATGATTACATACATGTGAAAGTTAAATCTACAGAGTTGCATAATATAGAAATGCAATGTAGATAAAGAAATATTTTTCTCGTAATGAGTTTAGCTATTCAAGTTCTTAAAAGTAAAGTTTAATGGTGTGTTTTAAACTTAAAGGGACTAAGCATAAACAACATATATTGGCCAGCATATATAAATACTCAAGCCAACACACATGGCCTGAATATTGCATTCAAGAATAAAACACTGTTACCACTTGGTGTTGACCTAAGTATTCGTTTATTTATTTATTTGCATACGCACATACATATTTGAACAAAAATTTTATACCACAGAATTTATATATTATTTTAAAAATGATGGAGCGCATTCTTTTTCTTTAAAAAGAGACCTTTTTCGTCCAACACTTCTTCAGAAAGATTTGTTGGAAAAAAAAAAAACACATAAAATCATAAACGACAATCCAGTTTTTAAACAGATATTTCAAACATTGCTGAAAATTATAAAATTTCACATTTAACTCTTTCTATTGTTCAAAATGTTTATCCACCTAGCCCTGACATGCTAGACTTGGAAAGCAATCTATGGATGATAATGGGTATACCACCATTCCCATAAATACAGTAGTAAATACTGTATGTTGGTCTGCAGTTGGAGATTCATTGTGGAATTCACTTGACTCACTTCTAGCAGCTGACTACTACTTCTACATGCTGCTGGTGAATCTTATATGTGTTGTTCATGTCCTAAGTATTATCATTCATTACCAATCTTCATTTAATTATTCTATTCAGTAACCTTCCCTAGGTTACAACACAATCTTTCTTTATTTTACTTTCTTCTGTATATTGTAATTATTGTGGGTATGGTAATACAAGCCATTTTCTTGTACGAAAACATGTGGCATTCATTGACTGACCAGTCAGTACTACTTTTGGCTGAAATTTATACAATCTATCAACTGAGTGATTTGTTTTCTACTACTTATCAATACTTTGCAGGTTAATTAAGTCCAGAAATTATTTTACATTGTAAGAATTGTTTTTGAGATTATAATAGTTTATTGATACAAGTCTTACTAATTAATCCATAGCTGAGGGGAGAAGAGGTAGAGTCATCCTTTTCCCCAAGAGTAAGTGCATGTAAATGAATATAACAAATCCAACTGGAATTGGAACTCGGCTTTCCAATTAACAATTCCAAGCCACTATCCATTACACCAGCTGCACATCCAATCTTACAGCATCTGGTATTCCCAAGCAGTCACCCATCAAATTACTGATCAGGCTTGATGTTGCTTAATTTTGGTGAACATAAGGAAACCAATGTTTCAACATGATGTGACTGATCATAAGCCACAATCTATCAAAACAATTTTTCAGGAAAATAGGTTTCTCAAATCCAGTAATTGTTAGTATTTTTTTTCTGTTTCCTTCCTAACCTTTTGCTTGAAGTAGTGTGAAACGTCAACATCTTGATTATATCAGTTTTCTCTTCGGGTTACATGTGCTATTCATTTTAGTTGTTGCTGCCGTTGAACGTCCTCAAGCAATGTGGTTTCAGCTACTTGATACAGTTCTTTCTTTGTGATTCTGTAACACCAGACGACAAGGTTTGAAGAAGAATGGTGTTTTGCCAAAACCCACAGGCTTCACTTATTCAAAGCCATTTTTAATCATTGATCTGAGAAAGTGGTATATATATATATATATATATATATATATATATATATATATATATATGTATATGTGTGTGTGTGTGTGTGTGTGTGTGTGTGTGTGTGTGTGTGTGTGTGTATGAAAGAGAGATAAAGAGAAAAAAAAAGAGATAATTATAGTGTTTAAAATATTTATAGGAGACAAGTGCTCAATATATTGGATATAGAATATTTGTAGATATAAAAAGAGTGAATATAAAATAAATAAAATTAACAAAATCAATGTCACAACCATAAATAATCTAAAACATTAGCCCTTGGGAAAAACTGGTTTTCACGCTTCTCTCTTTCCCATAAGCCCTCAGTGGCCTGTGGATAGAACACACACATGATCTGATGATCACTTAAGTTCATGAAATGAACAGACACCATATAGTATTGATTTCTGTGTACAAACTATTTCCTTTTCTTATATATATATATATGTGTGTGTGTGTGTGTGTGTGTGTGCACGTATGTATAGATTTAGTAAAAATATACTTTTAAGGTATATTTACAGGTAAAAGTGCTCAATATCAGGAACATTGTAAATGTAAACATAAAAATTAAAGGAGGTAAAAATTAACACAAAACAATAGCTACAAATAATCACATTTGGATCTACAATTATTTCTACTAAATAGCCTCTAGAATAATTTGAAATATAACCGTTAGGATAATGCAATAGACCTTGCTACCCATAATGCCCAATTGGCCAGCATATATAAATACTCAAGCCAACACACATGGCCTGGATATTGCATTCAAGAATGAAACACTGTTACCACTTGGTGTTGACCTAAGTATTCGTTTATTTATTTATTTGCATACACACATACATATTTGAACAAAAATTTTATACCACAGAATTTATATATTGTTTTAAAAATGATGGAGCACATTCTTTTTCTTTAAAAAGAAACCTTTTTCATCCAACACTTCTTCAGAAAGATTTGTTGGAAAAAAAAACACATGCAATCATAAACGACAAAACTAAAAAGTGCGTTTTAGTCACCGCTCCTTATTTAACCCACCTTTGCACTTTTCAACTTTTATGATTGTTTTTTTTGGGGTTTTTTTTTTGTATATTTGGGTTTTTCCAACAAATATTTCTGAAGTGTTGGAGGAAAAAGTTTCTTTTAAAGAAAAAGAATGTGCTCTGTCGTATATTATCAGCAGCTATGAGATAAATAGCAGGGTAGACAGGATTCTTCAGGCTTGCATGGCAACCAATCTTAATGGAGGACAACTTTGAATAAAAAAAAACCTGCAACCGAAGCTACCAACAGCCATCTTGAGCATTCTTGTCAATGGATTATGGCAGTTGATATTCAGAGTGTGGTATACAAATACTGGATATCACTATAAATTGTTACAGATATTTTCTTGCATGAAAGAGCCAAGCAAATTTGAGAAATTGGTCATGCTCAAAATCAAGTAGACAGCCATCATATGCATAACATATGTGCGAGAAGCTGGACAAATCTGTTACCAAAACTCTGAAAATATTGCCTACCGTTTTCTCCTTTAGGTTTAATATAGGTTTTTATGTGACAAGCACATTTCAAGACCAATTGGTCTACAGATATTTGACAGGATCATTCACTCATAAGACACTAGAAAATATGGAAAACATTTGTGGATTCATCAATAAAAACTGTTGCCAAATAATCCATCAGGTTTCACACATAACTTGAATCAGGCAGATCGCCATAGAAAACACCTTTTTGTTGTGAAGTTTGTCTCCTGGTTGAGATCACCATTGCCAAGATGACCAATCTGGAAATTTACTGATACCACCTTATATAGCTTGCTAACTTGATAGATATAAAATGATGTATATAGCTTAATATGCACTCCTCTTCCAAAATCATTTTATATAGTACGCATATATAAATTTATTTACCTCTATGTCTATAAAAACTGATAATTATGCATATTTACTGCAATATGTAAAGATATACATGCTTAAATGTGTACACAAAGATAAATGCCAAACATGTAAACAACACAGACATTATTCACCTGAGCGATTTGTTTATGGCTAACCCAAGTCATCTATTTTGTGAAAAATGAGGTTATCTAAGCTGTCTCTCGCTCTCCTCAATAGTAATTAAATTTAATGGCACTTAATTATCAACACTAAGGTTATGATTATTATATTTTTTGTACATAATACAAGAAAATTTAAACAAAAAATTATGGGAAAACAGGTGGATTGTATTATACACAAGTACAGGTTTTCAGAAATTTTTACTCAGCTTAAAACAAAATGTCTTATCTGAAACAGCAAGATTGCAAATGTGTTCTTTTTTTGCTCACAAGATAAAGTTTGTTTATATCTTGATTTTCTTTGTCTTTTATAAAGTTTCCTTTCATTCTTAAGGAAAAGACAATATTTTTTTTATTTTCGTAGTCTATTAAAGTCATATCAAACAGATAAGTAGGATAGATTAATTAACGTCTTAAAATGTATTACTGGGTATGTTTAGTTGGCACTTTTCCTCGAAAATTTGAAAATATGATTTGAAACAAAAATTAGAAGAAACATACAATGGCTAAACATTTGGTTCAATTCTATTCTTTAATATCATAAAAAATTAAATATTTTAGTGAAATATATGTACAACATTGAGATTTAAATGGATAACATGATACAACTTTTCAAAAAAAATTTACATTAGCATAGATGTACTATGTGTTTGTATTATACTCAAGGATGTAATTTATTCCCGTTTTTACCTTCAGAAACATGGGATCATATAATACACAAGAAAATATGGTATGATTGCATCGGTGTCAATAAAAATGAGTGTACTGTATACATCTATATTTGTGTGCAAGGGAAGATGCATAACTTATTACTCTGCATAACAATAATACATGTAGAATATATATATATATGTATAGATGCACATGTTTGTTGATAGTTATACACATACTCTATGTGTATGTAAGATTATGTTCATAAGTACATAAAGGTATTTTTATCTGGGTTTTAGGGATTCAGTTCATATATTTATGAATATACAAGGTAACCAAAAAAGTTCTGTCCATTTTTTGAATGAAGTTGAAATATATACGAAATGCGTGTAGCAATTGTTTTCAAATTCGGACAGCCGGAAGTAGGAACATCAGACGTTATAAAAAACACACGCACTTTGCCCAGCCATCAGTTATAAGCCAGACAGCTATGAGAAGGATGGAAGTGTCTAGAGATCTCGTTCGGGGCTGTTTGCTTTACGACTTCAAAGTCGGCTTATCAGCAGCTGCATCAAGTCGCCGCATATTTCAAGCATTTCGGGATAGTGCTGTGAATGAACGTACTGCAAGGCGTTGGTTTCGAAAATTCAAGTCGGAAGACTTGTCTCTCCATGATGAGCCTCGCAGTGGACGACCACAGGTATTGAATGACAGAGTCCTGAATGCAGCCATTGAAGAGAACAGTAGTCTAACGTGTGGTGAACTTGCAAGACAGTTCAATGTTTCCGATGAAACAGTTAGACTTCACCTGCACCGCCTAGGTAAGACGTACAAACTGAGCAAGTGGGTTCCGCAAACGCTGTTGGAGGTCCACAAGGGACAACGAGTGGCAGCCTGCGTATCGCTGCTTTCTCGCCACCGTACCGCATCCTTATTCAATCGAGTGCTTACCAGTGATGAAAAGTGGATTCTGTATGAAACTTCCAAGCGTTCCAGACATTGGTTGTCGCCTCAGGATGCTGTCCCTCACATCGCAAGACCGCCTATGCACCCACGCAAGATTATGCTTTGTGTCTGAGGGACAGGTCGTCAAGTGGTTCATTATGAACTGCTACCAACGGGCCAAACGGTCACTGGAGACCTATACTCGCAGCAATTGAAACGTGTGCAACAGGCATTGCGCCAGAAGGAGCCAGCACTGGTGAATCGCAAAGGTGTGCTTTTCCTCCATGACAACGCCAGGCCGCATGTCGCGCGAGTGGTTAGGGATACTATACAGCAACTTGGGTGGGAGATTTTGTGCCATCCACCTTATTCACTTGGCCTTGCGCCATCCGATTACCACCTCTTCCACTCCCTGGATAATCATCATCGTGGGAAATCCTTCATCAATGAAGCAGACTTGCGCAAAGCCCTCACGGACTTCTTTGCGTCAAAACTCCCTGAGTTCTACCGCAAGGGCATTGAACAGCTGGAGACACGTTGGCAGAAGGTGCTGGATGCCGATGTCGATTACTTCGAAGACTAAATATAAGTTACACATACTGTGAAACGTTTTCTTTTTTTTTTTTTTCCTTTAAAAACGGACAGAACTTTTTTGGTTACCTTGTATTTTAATGTTTGAGGTATAAAACTGCCAGTCACCATGCAAAGTTGATTTCAATGTACACAATCTACAAATGCTCTATCCACAATATTAAGTACTCTCTAGATACTGATCGTACTCACAAGTTTCTTAACCCATTAGGCTCCTAAGGGCTGCAGCTGACATAGCAGCAGGTGCATCTAGGCCAGGATAGCCTGAGGGAGACCAGCCTTCTTCTGGCTGGTGTTGAATTATAGAGATGTCCTTCTAAACCTGTTGCCAACCAAGGCTAGAGAACACTGTCTGTTCTGCTATTCAATTCAAGAAGAAAAGAATTCATGCTTTTCCCCAAAGGTATTTGTGTAAAAGTGAATTCAATGACTAGGATCATATTTGAACTTGGCTTGCTTATAACTGTTATACAAAACCCACCACAAATATAGCAAATGTAAACAATATAATTTTATACATATATACGTGAATAGGGGCACTTTGACATGGTATAATGGCTAGCAAGCTGTAACTTTGATCCTCACTGGGTGCCCCATACTTTCAGCCTTATGCCATATCTAAGCTATGCTTAGAAAATCATTTGTGGTCACCTCGGCATGGTGTAATGGTTAGCAATCATGTCTCACTAGATAAATTACAACTGAATAGTGACTTTGATCCTCACTGGGTGCCCCATACTTTCAGCCTTATGCCATATCTAAGCTATGCTTAGAAAATCATTTATGGGCACCTCGGCATGGTGTAATGGTTAGCAAGCTTGTCGTGCTAGAACAATTATGACTGAATAGTGAGTTCGATCCTCACTGGGTGCCCCATAATTTCGGTCTTGTGCCACATCTAAGCTGCACTTAGAAAAATCACCATTTGGGCAATTTGATGTGGTGTAATGGTTGTCAAATACAAGTATCCACTAAAAATAACATTTAAAGTGAGAAAATCTGTCAGATTAATAAATAAAAAAATTCATTACTTTTTATATATATATATATATATATATATATATAAAAGTGGACATTTACTTTTTATATATATATATATATATATATATATATAAAAGTGGACATGGAAGTCAGCACTTAGAGGCGACAGAACAATTACGAGTGAATTACGAGTGAATAGTGAATTTGATTTGCACTAAGTGCCCCCATACTTTCTGCCTTTTGCCACATCTAAGCTACGCTTAGAAAATCACCATAAATACATGGATAGTCAAATGGTTATCAGTGCAGAAAATGTTCAAACTCGGGTCGATTTTGTTTAATTTATTAACAGCCTTGGAAAAGGCAAGAATCAATTTTCCTCTAGCTATGGATTAAATAGTAGGAGAAAACTGGACTCTCTTGTTTTGGATGGGACGGAAAACCCAAACCTGAGGCATGCAGTTTTAATTTTTGAAAATTTTGAGAGTATGATCAGAAGAATTTCACTTAAAGGCACTATTCAAGCCTTACCCGATTTGCTAAGTTCTTTGTAGTTCAGTTGATCTTGAGCATGTCAGATTTAACAACAGTACACTCTGCCAAAGAGGATGCAAAGAGCACAAATTTTTCTTTAATAAGGTTCCTTGAATATTCAGGCTGATAGACGAAAATAAATAAATATACTGTTTAATAAGTAAACAGAGTGTCTTGTCAAATACAAGTATCCACTAAAAATAACATTTAAAGTGAGAAAATCTGTCAGATTAATAAATAAAAAAATTCATTACTTTTTATATATATATATATATATATATATATATATATATATATATATGTGCATGTCATTCTCACAGTAGTGTTTCACTGGATCACAGCTCCTCAGTGTGACTAGACATCTGAATGCCTCAAACCAGATATATATATATATATATATATATATATATATATATATATATATATATATATATATATGAATATAAATTTTTATTTTAGTGTAAATCCCTCTATGTTTGTTTCTTCCCCTATGATTATATGTATGATTGTAGGTCTTAATAACACATTTTCCCTTGTTTAAAGAAATAATCTAAATTCCAGACAGACTAACAATATTGTGGGGCAAATTTAGACACATAGAACCAAATGATTACATATAAGCAAAATTTGTTTACATATGTGTGCAACAAGTTAATCAGAAACTGTAAGAAAATGAAACTGAAAAAAAAAAAAGAAAAGAAAAGATTAATAAATTTAGCAAATAAATAATTTTCTCTTTTATTGAATTTAATCTCAATCAAGGAGTCATTTTACAGGAAAGTGATGGGAATGAAAACTGAAAGTCACAAAGATTCCAAGACATTTATACATTATCACACACACAATTGTGTATGTCTGTATATGTATCGCTACACTTATTTGTTTGCAATCAGTATTTATTTACACTATTATATATATCAAATCTTTTTCAGCAGAAAAAACACCCTACCCTAAAAAAAAAAAAAAGGATATGTTTTGTTTTTAATATTTTTAATTTAAGTGATTTACAGGGAAATACATGTACACACACATACATACATACATACATACATACATATATATATATACATATAAGCTGCCTGACGATTGCACTAGCATGAAACAGACTGTCGCCTCTAAGTGTTGACTTCTATGTTCACTTTTATATTTACACACGCTCTATCTCTGATATTGAGCACTTTATCCCATAAATATAGCACACTTTAAGACTATATTTCTTCATATATATATATATATATATATATATATATATATATATATATATATATTAAGCATTTCACCCCAAGCAAGGTGGGAGTACCACTAGC